>QTSX02005725.1:310611-471179 GCA_014839935.2 Entomophthora muscae
AAACTACTGTACCTCTGTTATAAATTTTGGCTGACCTAAGCCTGCTCTTAACAATAAGGTCAGATCTGTCATAATTGATCAAAATATTGCTACAAAATCTGCAACCACTCCTATAGAAAACCAATTCCTTGAGAAATACCCTGATTAATGAATAATAAATAATTGTGCACTCTTATCATATGCTCATGTTGCACAGGGTCAAACGTTTTGAATCTTGAGGGGAACATTATCTGGACAAGGGCTATGGAAGCCATCACGTACATGGACAATATGGGGCTTGGCATGATATATATAACACCCTTCCTCTATATTCAATAAAACATCACCCCCTTTCTAATTCCCCCTTTATCTTGCCTTATATACTTCCGAGAAGCATATACTAAAAACTATAACTTTTACTTATATATAGTGGCAAGATGGATTGGATTAGATGTGATGTATGGTATCTTTTACATTGGATATCTCAGATAATAACTTTACTATTGTTGGAGGTTTATCTAAATAGGTGATCTGATTTGATGGAAGGTTGGTTTTAGGGCTCAAGTTTGTGTAATACAATTGAAACCCATTTAGTGTGCACCAAAGTCTGATTTTGATTACCATTGGTTCCGAACACTCTGGTTCTCTTGAGCTTGATCTTTGTGTTTAAATATGATTAGATGGATAATTAATGGTTTGTTAACTTGATATTTTACTAGCCATGGGCTTTTGTAGCAGATTTGTTTGGGTTCGATCTCTGGGACTTGGGATTTCTGTCTGTATAAAATAGGGTTCAACCCCTAACTACAAAAGGGTTAACTTTATTGTAAACTAGGGTGCAGTCAGGGTTACAGCAGGCAAAATCTGCTCCAGTTATGGTGGTTGTCTGGATTTAGGGATCTGGACCAGATTCTTTCAGGGATTGTGGATCCCCTAGCTTTGGGAATCTGAGTTCCCTGGAAGGATCTGGGAGATGGATTTTCTTCCGCTGGAATCCAGCGCCACCTGCTTAGTTTGCTGTGGATTTTCCGCAAGTGAAACCAGGGGTGTGTGGCAATTATAACAATGAATTAATAGAGGGATGATACTTAAAAATTAAAGAGTTGCCTTTTTAAGAAATGCTTCACCTTGAAAATCCATATATTTTATTGATTTTAAAAATTAAGGTGCAATAGATCTCATTCTATCCATTAATGCATAATGTAAGGTATGGAATGGATGTATATCCAGTAGATAAAGCAAGGCTCTGATTTGAGTAAAATTGGAGCGTATTTACTCGGGATGGCTGCTTTATTATAAGGCTGCCATCAGAGCAGATCCATTGTAACTTCAGCTACAAGTTTAGTAGCTCCTGCAATAGAAAATAGTTCAAGTTGTAAATAACTACTAAATTTTTAACGCCTGGACGTGACTATTCCAAACATGAAGTATATGGATTGGTTTCTTAAATCAATCTTTTTAATTTTTTTGAAGCAGGATCTTTGGTTCAAGGGTTTAAACATGTGGGTTTACTTAGCATTTATATTAATGTGGGATAGAAGTTGGGGGTATATATAGTATGAATCCAGTTGAAAATAATGATTGGCCTTGTTTAAAAAGCAGAGTAGAGTGAAGATGGCATGTTTATGTTTTCTAAGATTGCTCAAACCTGCTGCAGTATGGAGGCAGGGGGACAAAGGAGTTTGATGGGAAAATGTGGCGCAGTGCCGAGGGATGGTAGCGTTCACGCCATTGGCAGTTGGGATCTTCGTCGTACTCTTGGCTGCAGGTGACAAAGGTGGTTGTGTTGTGGGATGTGGCGTACTCGTAGATCTCGACACCGGGGTGTGAGTAATCGAGCCCCCGAGGTGGTAGCATTGAGACAACGTCGTTCTGGTTGGTGTACCTGCTGATGGGAACGGACAGGCTCTCGAAGTAGAGCTTGAGTGCCAGGTTGCCAACGCGGGGGCCGGCATACGAGATGATGAACACGTGGGCGTCGTGGGTCTGCTTGAACTCGTGCCAGAACGGAGCGGACAGGACGGCAACGGATGCTCCAAGGCTATAGCCAGAAGCAAAGATTTGATATCCCTTGTATTTAGTCTTTATCAGCTTGGAAACCACCGCCATTGTTTCGTTGTGCACTGACATGTAGTGAGAGTAAAGGCCGTAGTGGACCTTGACTCCTTCAGGGGCACCTGGCATTTGGATGGCTGCGGCGTCAAGGTCAGTCAGCCAGTTGCGGAAGCTGCGGGTAAATGCGTACGAGACAGCAATTGTGCGCTTCCTGGGGAAGGCTACAACGATGACGCTGGCCTGAGAGATGGGGTTGTTGATTTCGATAATGTCGGTGTATTCCTTGCTGCAGATGCAGTCGAAATCGATCACCATTTTGCCGGGGCAGAAAGTCAGGTATGTCATCTCAAAGTATTCCTTGAGCATAGCTCTGGTGACTGGCACTTGGTTCCCTGGCTTGCGGAGCCTGACTGGGGGGTTGGCCTTTAATTGAGCCGAAAAGTTGGCAAATACCTCGGGGGTAAAGTAGCGCGTCACAGCCTCAGCACTACCGGGGGGGATGGTAAGGAACATGCCAGGGTCGAACCCGAGCCTCTGTGTGAACTGATCGGCAAACACGGTAACTGCAAATAAGCTGAAAAGTTTCATATCCAGCTGCATTGATCAACAGAGGCTTTATACTCATAACCCTTTCTAAGCAAACTTCGTTACACACGCACGCTTATCGCTAAACGCCATTTAAACAGATCGCTTTACTTGCTATACTAAGTCAATTCACTCCCCAACCATTTAAACTCCTAGAGTACTGTTGATCCACCAATCAATGCTTCGAAAAGAAATACCAAATGTAACAATTGGTGACGGAAGAACAATCTTCTTATTGGATGGTTCAATCTTGTACCCAAGATCGGCAACAACGTTGGTGCTGCCGTCCACCAACTACCCCAACAAATAGTCCAACCAGGCACCCTCATTGTTTATGACGGCATCTATTTGTTGTCGATGATCATGGCAGGGAGATCGGGCACCCACTTACCCTAACTAATAGAAGAAGCTATGTGGTTTTAAATCGTATCCAGCGGCAATCTGGATGCTAAATGCTTCAGTTTAAATCGCCACTATCTGACTAGGGTAATGCACTATTCCAACATATTCACCATTTAACCCTGGCTGAGATTGCAATTTAGTACTATACGATAGTGTAGGAATTTATTGAAGATCCTGTTTAATTAATTTAAAGGACATTCTAATACTAGGCAGTTGCCCCGTCCAAGGACAGCATTAAAGTTGAATTTAATAAATCAATTAAATTTATTTTATTGTCTTTTTAGGCTTGTATTACTTATTGCATGTTTAATTAAAATTTTATTTAATTGCTTTATTAAAAGGTAATTTCAATTATATTTATTTAAATTTAAAATTAAAATTGTATACTCCAAGTATAAATAAAAACCAAACCTAAATAATTATAGTATCACTTTTAAGTTTAGTAAGGCTAAACTAATTATTTTAAAATTTAGTAATTGATTTTTAATGGCTTTAAAAATGTAGAGCTGATCTGCAGCTTTTAAATAAGCTATTGGACATCAAAATCGGCTTAGTATTCACTGAGATACATTGATTTTAGTTTTTGTAGTGTGTATTAAAAGTAAATTTAGATAATAGCAAATCGAGTCCGAACCTTTGATTATGACACGAACCCGATTGCAGTACTTAGCTATATATCTCAGCATCTAGAGCAGCTAGAGCTATCATGCTTGGTACCATTTTGATCGGAATAGTCTGAAAAATTGATCTACATCCTCTAAATTTCATGAAAATCATTATATCGAATCACAATTTTGTCATAGCTTGTTTACTCCACTGATGTTCTTTTGGGATGAAGCTGTGTCAAGCAAGGTTTATTCTGAAACAATATGGAGCTACTTGGATCAGGTGGCATCGAATTGGAATGCTCTACTATCTCACTTGAAGAATAAGAATTTCGAAATGTCCAAGCCAACCATCCTGTACTTAAACTAATATTTATATTTATAATTTAAACCGTATCACTTTAAATTGACCAAGCTCTCTTTTCGTCGTCAATTCAATCCTCACACAGAGCATAACCATCCAATCATATAAAACAATCTAAAACAATTGCTGCTTCTCTTCCAGTTTTAATCCACCCATTCTAGAGTGGGGTAATCTAGAAAGATAAGCCACTTTGATATGGTTGACTGGTGTTAGCCACTAATTTAAAATGCAAGTAATCAAATACAAATTTATTAAAGTTTGAGTGGCTTATATTTCAGTTCAATATGATTTAGCCCACACTCTACTGAATTCATTCTGTGTACTTTCAGAGATGCATGTAAGGGATTGAATGCAAGGATGAGCCAAATTGAGCTTTTGGCTTAACGATCAACTTTTAAAATGAAATTTAACTAAAAATCATTTCAGTCAAATCCCTTACGGCTTGAGCCCACTCGAGGTGACATTACAGACAGATAGACAGACAGACTCACTTTTATATATATTAATGCTTGGGCAAGTCCCCAATGTCAAAGTAAATAAACCAAAATCTAAAAAATGATGCATCATTTATCTCTTTTTTTCCAACAATATGTTACTGAAATTTACTATTTTTCAAGGTTGACTTTTTACTAGCAGCTAAAGTTGAGAGCCCAAGCCCAAACCCAGAAATGAATGGTTTTTACATATTAATTTCAATTGCTGTTAAGCTAGATATTATTCAACCTCTTGAATGGATATCATCAACCCTATTTAAATCAAAGTGCTCAACCTAACCACTTTATATTTTTTAACCTAAAGTTAATCTTTTAAAGAGCCCTTTGATTAGGGTTCATATAAAGTAAATGATCAAACACGCTTCAAGGATAGTATGTCCTATAAAACATGCTAAATTCCATCACACTTTACAGAACCACCTAGAAATCATTTGATACTGAGTTTGGTGATCTTCATTGATGAAAAACATAATGGTGATGCAGACAAATGGTATCATATTGCTTAGCAATTTACTAAGCAGAGTGATAAAGTATACCAACCAAAACCACCCTAAACTCATTTATTGCTCGATGTATACATCAACCTATGATTATTATTCTAAACTTTCTATTGGTTAAACTCTGCTAGATGCTATAACTTAAAGCGTCATGACATCTTTAATAACTCCCTCTCAGAAAATGATTCCCCAAGAAGTTGTAAAGCTTCAGACCTTTTTCAACACCAGCTGCAGATTTATCAAAGCCAGAGTTTAACTTTCACCGATAGTTACTATCCCCCAAGAATAAAATATGCAGCTAGGGTCAAGACAATAGTTCTTATTGATGAGCCTAACCAGGAGAATATTGAACTGGTTGAAATAAATGAACTATGAGGAGTGTTATACACAACTTGATAAAAAAGATATGATAACATAATTCTATCTAAACAAGGTCTGTCATGAGTTCAGATCACAAGCAGATTTTTAGGAGTAAGATACTGAAATTTATACCAAGCGTTTTTAAGTGCCACCAGCTTAGGCTGAGACATTCTGGGATTCTTAGAAAAATATGGGCAGCCAAAGAGAGGAATGGAGAAACAAATAAGGCATGAGTTTTGGTACAGATATCAACAATTTAGGGAAAATTAGTTGAGAATCAAATCCTCAGTCCTGATAGAAATGAATGAATTGTTGAGTGAAAGGTGATACCAATACTAGGGCCATACATTGCCTAGAAAAATATCCTGATCTTAAGAGGAACATAGTTGGCTCAAGACTTATGACAGCTAGGATCTACATAGAAAGTAGGTGGCTCACCAAAACACCATATAACTATTCTCTTCTTTATCAATAACATCATCATTCTCTTTATCAAAATATATCCCTTTATCTTGTTCTTGTCGCAACATCTTTGATTACTCTCTCTCAGGGAATTAACGCCCCAAGTAGTTCATCAAATGGCCTACTGCACGACTCACTGAGTAGTCATTAACTTGGTGGAACTCCTATCATTTGCCCATCTATTACAGGGATCAAAAAATCCAGATCCTAAAAGGAACACAACTTGAATAAGCCTCGTGACTTAAGATGAAGATTACTCAGATAAGCCCCATGACCTCTGTGACGTACACAGATAGTATGTGGCTTTCCATGATACTATATATTATCCTATAATCATATCCAATAAAGTATCATTCTCTTTTTAATTTCCCCCTTTATCTTGTTTATTATAATTCCCAGAAGTATATTATCAACAGTGGTAGCACAGGTAGGTTATCCACACCTACGCAACTATAAAGAAAAATTCCTCCCAAGAAAAAGAACCAGAAAATGGCCCTTCCCGCAGGTTGGAGAGACTATGAAGAGAGACAAGACATCTTCACAGGTTTCACCATCTTCAACGACGTCCTTGTCCCCAGCAAACAGTACAAGTTTTCTCCACACCCATAAAACTCCTAAACCTGCCTACAACTTATGCAAGCCTGCAGGTGCTGAGATACCCAGTATTGTCTTTCAACGCCTACACACAGCAGAAATTGGGGCTTTTTCAGGGTTACGTTGGGAAAATGCCTCCCTCTGGATCAACAGTACACATAGCAAGTTTGAACAAGTAGACTATCCCTTCAGACTCTGGATAAGTGATATTGCCCTTTGTGTCACGGGAACCACATCACATTTTGTAAGCGGGTGGCTAGCCCAACATCCCAACCAGAAGGAGAACTGAAACATGTTCAAACCTGCATTTCTTGAAAAAAATTTCATGAAGGACTCTGACGTTGTGATCATGACCAAACTCAGAACGTTCAAAATGACAGGGTTAATCAAGGAGTACATTTCTGCATATGAAGACCTATGTGACCGCGCTCCCAACACCATCAACTTTGACAAACCCAGGCCACAATTGGACTTCTACAATGGCCTCTCCCCGCACATTAGACATCAGTTTGACATGAACTGCTGCAAGAACCTCAAAGATGTATTCCTAGAGGGAAAACATGCAGCTCAAAAGTCTAACAATCTACACGCAACTAATAAGAGAAAGGAGAGCCCCACAGCAAGAAAAGATCCTCAAAAAAACAAACAAAATAATTGAGCTAACAACACCCATCCTTGAAACAGAAATTGTACTGCCCAAGCCAACCAAGCAAGCACCTAAGATACCAACAAGGAGGGAAAAGCTCAAGGAAGTGCTTAGGCAAGCTGCCCTCCCTCACTTTACAAGACTTGTACAGGGACCAGTGTGTATATTCAATCACCATGATCCAAGTACCATCCAGCAACCCTCTACTGTTTGCCGCCCAAACTGGAAATAAACTCCTCACTTATCTTTTCCGTTTTTGTAGATATCAGGGCACCACACTATTAGACACTGGAGCAGACCAATATCTTGCCAACAAGAAATTTGCCAACCTCATGAAACTACCTACAGGCTGAAGCAATATTAAGAGGCTCATCATGGCAGACAACAGAAGCACACCAGTCACCCAAGAAGCAAAACCTTTCCAAGCCCAAATTGTAGACATGCAAACCACAATCAGTGGCCCTATCATACCTGTCGCGCTTTTTGCATTACAGCGCCACAATTATTTGAGATTATAGGGCACCAGACATTTGCCAGAATACAGTCTATGTGAGGATATGAGTAGTATTGTATCAGAAGAGCCAGGATTGAATGGAACCATGATGATTGCCTGTGCAATGGCTTCTGATTGCGCAGAAGCACTTAAGGATTAGGATAGAGGTCAACCAGATTAAGGATAAAATAAAGATAGTCCAAAAATGATTTTATTGTAAATGATTAATTTTTTATATACCTTCTGCAAGGTTAATCCCTGGGCTGCTAGCAAAATCTTCTAGGACATTCTAACACGCCCCTAATTTGGGTAATTATAATCTAGGTTGGGCGCTTATTGCATGTCAACCAACAGAATATATTCATCTTCACCCAGAACAGGTGATCCTTGCTGGTGTGGAATAATTTAGTTACTTCAGGATCACTTCCAACTTCCTTGGCATACTAGAAGCTTAATTCTTATTAATGTGATAAATATGGGAATTTAAGATTATGGAGAATCAAACCCAGCGCCTCAACGCTCAATGTAAAAGTAAGGTGGCACTGTGGCGCCTGCAATATTTGCCAGGTGGCGCCGCGGCACTTGCAATAATTTTCAGTTGGCGTAGCAGCACTTGACGTAAAAGTAGTTTGGCGCTTTGGCACCTAATCCAGTAGCTAGGCGGTGCTGCGGCGCCTGTGCCCTTTCCAAAGTGGTGCAACGGCAAATCATGTATCACTTAAGTGCTGCTGTGGCGCTTACCATTGGCTAATTTAAGGTCCAGGTCATCAGGCTACTGCTGATCTAATATGTATATGATTTATACTATCAATTTATGTTATTTGGCAGCTGTAATTCATATCTGCAAGCTCTGTCATAATTGGCATCATTGCTTGGTCAAAATTCCCAACAATACCAATACCCAAGTATGATGTTATACTTGGCCTGGATTGGATGAGAAAGACCAAATCTCATATTGACTGGGATAGTGCTACCCTCACCATACAATGAGGCAAGGTTCACCACCACATCTACCCAACTCACCTTGACACACTTATGAGAGACCATGTATTTGTGAAAATCATGGAAACAGAAGAGGAAACTGACCCTAGCAAAATCAATTGGAACACATGTACATACAAAGTTATCCATTTCAAAAATACGGAAACCAGACGTAAGAACAACTACATCTGAGACCAGCTAGCTAGTGAGTTCCCCTCTGTCTTCCAAGAAGCCCTCCCAGGATTACCACCAGACTGCGGCATAAAACATGAGATTGACCTCAAAGGAAGTGTACCTAAGGCACACCCTATCTACTGCCTCACACCACAAGAAGACAATTCCCTAAAAGATTATCTTGATAAAGCCCTCAAAAAAGGACTCATACAACCACCAAAGTTGCCTTTTGGTGTTGCTGTCTTCTTTGTAACAAAAAAATGGAGGACTCTGCCTAGTCACAGACTACAGAGCTCTCAACAAGGTCACAATTAAGAACAGGTATCCCCTTCCCCTGATTGATGACCTTTTTGACGCCCTGGGGGGGTCCCAAATCTTTACAAAAATTGATCTGACAGCAGGCTATCACCAAATTCAAGTAAATCCTGAAGATATCACAAAGATCTCCTTCAGAACTAAATACAGATCCTTTGAATATGTTGTTCTCAATTTTGGGATGACCAATGCCCCCAGTACCTTTGTGACCTTCATGAACAAGATCTTCAAGGAACACATCAGAAAAAAAGCAATTATCTACCTGGACAACATCATCATCTACAGCCCAAACTTGAAGCAACACTAAAAAGACGTCTTCCTGGTCCTCTGCACTCTCAAAGATAACCAACTCATATCCAAACCCTCAAAATGTGGCTTATTATTGTCCAAACTCCCAATCCTAGGACAAATTATCAGTAAGGACAGAATAAAACCAGACCCAGAAAATATATGTGCCATAACCAACATGCCATCACCTCAAAATAAGAGTGAGCTTTGTACGTTCCTAGGCATGGTAGCCTATGTCAGAATATTTATCCCTGACTGGGGTTCCTTGACTGCTCCCCTATCCTCAATCACAGGCAAGAAACCAAATTTGTATGGACACCGCTAAGAGACTAACATTTCCGACAACTCAAAGAGCGCATGGTCACCCCCATCTTACAATATCCAAACTGTGAAGGGATATACGAGCTAGAAACTGACACATCTGATTATGCAATAAGAGGATTACTCTGAATAAAAAATGCAGAAAAGAATTTCCTCCCTGTAGCATATGAATCAAGAAAACTTACTGATGGTGAACAAAGATATCCAATACATGACAAAGAGCTGGTAGCTATTGTCCACTGTCTCATGAAGTGACAATGTTACCTGGAAGGTGTACAAATATTCAAAGTGCTAACCAACCACAAGTCACTGAAATTCTTTAAAACCTAACAACACCTATCAATAAGATAAGCCAAATGGATGAGCCTTATACAAAGGTATTCCATGACAATCAAATACAAGCAAGGCAAAGAAATTCTTACCGCAGACACCCTATCAAGGCTAGACCGTAAATATATCCTATGTGCTGATGGGGAACCTGATTGGCCCATGTTGATCATGGGGAATCTCCAAGAAGGGTTCTCACCTGGCACCCCAATGGACATCCAAGAGAAAGTACTTAAGAACAAACATCTGTTCAAAAACTTATATGGCACATTGCACCAAATCCTTCCAAATGGTGACACTGTACCTTATGTCCCGTCAATACAAAAGATTGACACAATCCTCTGATATCACAGAGACCTGGGACACACCTGTAGCAGGTACTTGAAAAAATATCTCAAAACACACTACTGGTGGCCCAACATGCTAGATGATATCAGAGAGGTACTGAAACAATGTGAAGTCTGTGAGAAGTACGCCCACACCAAGGCACCACCCAAGTCAGTAGTACCTGTATCCATCACACAACCCTTCAAGGTGTGGTTACTGGATATTGTGGCTCCAATGCCTGGCAAGAACAAAGGCAAAGAGTACATCATAACAGCTATCAACTATGCCACCAGGTGGCTTGTAGCACAAGCTACTAAAGAACACAAATGCAATGATATAAGACAATTTATTGGGAAAGAGATCATAGCCACGTTCAGAAAACCCAACCTCTTGATCACAGACAGAGGCACCAAACTCAAGACCATTGTCACCAATATCTACCTTGCCAAGAACGGAATAAAACATATCATTACCAGCCCATATTATCCACAAGCAAATGTACAAGTAGAACATCTAAACGGCTCACTAGTGGAAGCCCTCAGTAAGTTATCTGCTAATAATTCAAAATCCTGGGCTGACATGCTGCCAACAGCACTCATGGTGTGCATAACACAAGTCAATTGTAACAAAGGCAAAATCCTGTATGAACTTGTCTATGGGAATAAGCCTGCCCTTGTTAGCACTACTGCAGGACCAAAGTTATCTATACCTAAAAAAGTGCCAGACAACAGTGATCCTGACGTATAACGTGCCAGAAAAGACCAAGAAGATATGGAACAGAAAAGGATTGAAAGAGAGGCAGTCCCATTGCAACAGGAAAGATTCCAGGTTGAGGACAAAATCTGGGTTGTCAATCATGACCAGCATAAGCTGTATCCAGGGTTACGTGGACCAGGCATTGTCATGGAAGTCAAACCTAACAACACTTATCTCATCAAATGAATTGGCACAAAAACCAAATTAAAACGTATGCACCATGACTGACTCCGCCTATGCAAGGCAAGAGCAGCCTAACACAACTCCAGACTCCCTGTCCCCAACGCCAAATTGGATCAGTACCAAGCATGTACCCCCAACACTCTCAAAAAGATTCCCAAGGCTCTGCCTTCCAGCACCCTAGGTAGAGATGTCACAACATCTTTGATTACTCCTTCTCGGGGAATTAACACCCCAAGTAGTTCACCAAATAGCCTACTGCACAGCTCACCAACTAGTCATTAACTTGGTGGCACTCTTATCAATTGCTTATCTATTACATGGATCAAACCTTTTGATTCCTAAGAAGAACAACTACTTGGATAAGACTCATGACTGGCATGATGTACATGGACAACATGTTGCTTTCCATGATACTATATAATCCTCTAAATTCATATCCAATAAAGTATCATTCTCTTCTTAATTTCCCCCTTTATCTTGTTTTATTATACTTCTCAGAAGTATATACTTGACAATAGAAAATGTGAAATCTATTAAATAGCGGCAAAAGGAAGAAGAAATCAGGCATTTGAAGTGTAAATTGACAAAAAATAATGATAATAGCTTAAAAATACTTAATCATTAAGATTCCACTTAAAATTTTCTTATTTAAAAATAAAGAAAAATAATTAGAAAGAGAAATAAATAAACACTGAAAGCCTGCCCTTTGGGGCAGGATATGACAACTATTCTCTGGATATAAGGTATATGGATCAAGCTTACACAAGATGACTATCTTTGAAAGCTCGGATCAAGTGAACTTTTACCCAGAGCCATGGGAATATCTTACAGGTTTATGGAAAAATGGTTTGAGGCAAACCCCACACAGAATAAAGCTTAGACCTCTTCAAAAAAGCCTTCCTTGAGAAATTTGCACACAAAGACGCTGACATCATGATTGCTTAAGAGATCAAGAAGCTCAAGATGACTGGGGCTATCAATGAGTACATTACTGCATATAAGGAAAATTAGGAGATAGCACTGAGCCAATTAAACTTTAAAATCTCCTCTAACCAGCTGAGCTTTTATGGCAGACTCCCTTTTTTATATCATAAAAGCATTTGATCTTCACAATTATGCCAACCTTCAAAAACCTTCTTTTAAGAGGAGTGTCCTGCCCAGGAAGCTAAATCCCTATACCAAACAGATAAACCCAAGAAGAGGACTGCTGTCAGAAATAATAGTTGCCCCAATAATCAAACTAACCTCTAACCATCTAAAATCCCAGAGGGGGAGACATTAGTACTCAGGATAACCATACAAGCACCAAATATTTCTCCAAAAGAAATAGAAGAGCAGGGGGTGCTTAGACAAGCAATTCTTCATGTCATTACAAGGCTTGTACTGGGATGGAACCATAGTCATATTATGGTCCAAACACTCTCTGACAATCCTATACTGCTTGTTGCTCAGTCTGGAAGTAAACTGCTGGTTTACCATTACTACTTCTGAAACTACCCCTTTCCAGCCCTATCCAACACCAGAGCAGATAAATATTTTGTTGACAAGAAACTTGCCATTCTTGTGGAATTGACCACCTCTAAAAGCATTGTAGAGCGGGTAGCTAAGGTTGACTGAAGAAGCTTAGTAGGTGCTAGAGAAAGCTAAGCTATCTAGAGTGCAGTTAGAAGAGATCCCGGCCACCTTAGACGGTCTATCCCTATTAATCCCCAAGTGAGATGGGACCCTAGGCATAGATTGTTTGGAAAATAAACTTGTTTTGATTGGAAGAGCTCTACATGCACCAGAATTTTATGATATTAAATAAAATGAAAGGTATATTATGGCCTTGAAGAACCCAAACCCAGCAGCAAACAACTGCTAAACCCTTAATTATGTTGAATATATTTGAATGTTGTTCTTGATAAATTAAATGGATGAAAGAAGGGGTTTCTCAAATCCCCTACAAAAATCTGGATCTACCTGCCTTTGAGCTGATTGATTTTGATAAATCAATTGTACAATGTTTGCCAGTTACTGTTGATAGCGCTTGACCCACTGGCCACCAGAACCTTCAGATTATGTTATTATTGACCTGGACTCCAAGGTGGGCCCACTGGCCGCTGAAAATATTTGTACCAATCAATCAGATGTTGCAAAATCCCTACACCCTCATCCTAAACCCTCTTAAAAATTCCACCATCCCCTCTAGAAACTTGTTTCTAGATAGTTTTATACTCTGAAATAAAGGAAGTTTTCCCATAATGATTGAATATTTGTGCATTTTGGCACCAGCGTTCAAAGATATTGCCTGAGGCATGATCTAGTTAGCCTCTTAATTCTTGATGTCTCCCTGGCTTGCCCTCTATACTAATGACTCTTCTACCTACTTTACCAATTTTCTCTTACAGATGCTGATTCTAATTTTGATCTTAATGACATTAGTAATATACACTTCAAAGGGCTCTCAATCAGTAAGCTCATACTTCAAATTTGGTCTGGTACTGTTGAAGAAGCTCAAAATTTGTTTGATCTATCCTTGTTGTTTTTCTCTGAAACTTTCAGCCCACTACTTGGCCCTTACACATACCACAAGGGAGGTTCACCACCATGTCTTCCCAAATACCTTGATGTGTGCTTGGGAACATGTGTTTGTTGAGATCACAAAACCTTAATAGGAGAAAGGCCCAGGAAAACTAGTTGGGCCACTGGAACCTACCAGATCAACACTTCAAGGATGCAGGAACTTCACAAGGGCAAGGTCCTTTTGACAGTCCACATCAAAGGCAGTTGTGCAGGCAAGGTCAGAGACTGGCCAAAATAAAGTGAGTGTAAGAGAGGGGGGCTAGACTTAAAAAGTCTGTCTCCCATCCTGGTGGGACCAATCACCTGGATGCCATCCAGTACAAGACTGGGATAGCCGCTCAAAGGAGCCTCCCAAAGGAGACTGGCTGTGGAAGGAAAGGGAAATATGCATCCAAGGCCATGACAAAGGCCCTGATAAGCAACCACAGAGAGAAATCCCAGGTGGGAGGGACATCTGGATCTAACACAGGGATCTGGTGCAAGGAGGGTAGGGAGGAAGCTGAGACTGCTGTGGGGAGAGGATTGACCAAGTTAGAAAAAGGGTTTCAGTAGTTCCAGATTCTGGAGAGGGCGACAATCCCTCAAGGTAAGAGGCTGACTAAGGGAACAAAACATAGGATGCTAAGCTGGTGGGGACCTGGTTGAGATGTCTGATGACATTAGAAAGCAGACCAGGAGAAAAACCTGGAGTTTGAGAAATCAGGGAAAGTTTTCTCCAAAAGACAGGGCTGGTGGACCATAACAATAGGGAGATAGGCACCAATATCCACATAGCCATCTTATACCAAGGAGAAAACATGATATCAGAGGGGTCCCTTTTACTAGAACTTCTGGGCAGACGGACCAAGTGCTCTGGGAAAGTAGCAGGTTACGGGCTGGTTTAGATCTCCTTGGAACAATCCCCAACAAAAACTACAGGCGGGCGGACAGATGGGCAGTCAGACCAGGAAAAAGCGGGAGGAGGGGACAGCAATGGGAGTTGGGACAAATACCTTTATTACATAAATAAAACTTCAAAATACAAAATATTTGCAAAGTCAGGAGTTTTATTCAACAATTGTAATTGTTAAGCAAGGGACCTGACAGCCCATGCTTCCATTATATGCAGAGGGGGGGGTGATAGGGCCGGGAGATATTGAAAGGGGCTATTGGAAAGCAATCTAAAGGGGAGCCTGTTAAAAGCCACTGGCCAATATTCCCCTGGTTTTTGACCAAGAAAAATAGGAGCAGTGGATCCAGATGTAGGGCTCAGTCCCCCAATTGGCTAGGAGCCTTCTGAGGACTCAGGATGCGCATTTCCCCTAATGCCTTCCTCTGACACCCCAGCCAGAGGGCTCCTGAACCCAATTATTTTGGGCCAAGGGACTTCTGGGCTAGAGGAATTGGTTGCCAGGGATACCACAAATTGCGGGATTTGATACCCAATTTTCCCGGGCCACAGGTTAAGCCTACCTTGCTCCATGTGGCCTGCATTTTCCTGTTGGTCTGATAGGTGTCTTAGGACAGGGCAACACCAGGACAGCAAGCAATCTAGCTGGATTAGCATCTCCCCCACAGTTGGAGGGGACTACAAAGGAAGGATTGGGACTTTGGCCAGAAAAGCCAACACAAAGCGTTCATCTACTGTGTGGGCCAAGTCCTCCAGGTTTTGGAGGGGTTTTGCCTGCATGCAGGCCACTCTCTTTGACGGTCTGGGAAATACATCCTGATTCAGGGCCAAAGGTGGGCCACAGAACTTTACAGGGAGATTGAGCTTAGAGAGGTGGATAGTTTTATATATACATCTTTTACTTTATTGTTACAAAAGAAACAGTATTGATTCCCCCATGAGAATTAAACATGCATCCTGTCACCAGGTGGGGGCTGTGGTTTTTCACCCACATATTTCTGCTTTTAAAATCAAAAACTAAGGTTCAGGGACCTCTCTTGCTATTCCAAAGGTAATGGGGCCCATTTTGGGCCCCAAAAATATGCTCAGGCCCTGGGGGCCTAGATTATACTGAGTAGGTTAATTTTAGCTTCCCAGTTGTCCTTTCTGGCTTTACCTTCATTAAGTAACTTGGGGTTCCCAATAAGGAACCCCTTTTTTAATCAGGAAGAACAAGACTTCAAGTGCTTGTCAGGTGAGTACAGAAATAGCAACCAAATTGGTTTTGCCCCATGACATCTTCAACCAGTTCCTAATAACCAATGGCCAGATAGGCAGAGATAAGCCACTGGCAGGCCAAACAACTATGCCTGATGATACTATTAATAGCTGTATGCCTGCCAACCAGATGACAGGAAGCTTGATGCTAAAACATGCCACCCATATAGCCAGAGAAGAGCATAATGAGGAACCTTCAGGTGAGTAGCTATTTAAGTTCATATAGCCCAATACAACTATATTATATAATTCTTATCAAATAAGGATTGTTATGAACCTTTGGTTTATAAATATATTATCTTGCCTACTCCTCACACTCTTTCATCTTAAACTTCCTAAACAATACCCCTCTCAATCAGGAGTAATATAACAAGCCCTATCTGGAGACCCAGAAGTGCCTAACTACAACTTTATGCCTGGTACCCCCTTTGTTCCTGTGCACTTTACTGAGTATCCTCCCAATCTAGACAAAGAACAGTAGACATTGGAATAATTAATGTGGTAAACCAGACCAGAAACTCCCATATCTCTATATCATCTAGTCTGCAATGGCAAGGGTATTACTATGTACCCCCCATACTCAACAGGAAGTATGCATATCACTTTGCCTACCTGGTTTCAATGGAGCTCCCCCAACACTCAAGCCTAATTTCACAGCCCCAACTTCCTCTGACGTCACTGGCCAGAGAAGCCAATTTATTTGAGCGCTTTACCTGGCACTCACAGGATTGATTGAATCTGCCTTGCCAGCGCCTGACTCATGGGCCTTGGGTGCAAATGCCCAATCATATATGGTAAAGTTAGTTACCATCATCTGGAAGGCCATGTCTGTGTCTGCCTCTTTTCCTTCATCCCCTGATGGATCAATGTATTACACCTGGTATCCTGACATCTATGCCTTGGGGTACACTAGGGTAGCCCTCTATTATTACCTGAGATGAGTAAATTGGGTACCTAGGGATGGTTATGCTAAAGTAGTGTAAGCATCCCTAGACTATATGAGATGATAAAACAACTGGGTTTCCCTTGGAAGGTTAGAATACTGAGGCATCATTGCCCTTCTAGAAGACCAACTGGGGGATAATAAAGTTATTGGCCCCTGGTATGATTGAGTGTTGAAGTAGTACTGAAATCCTGATACCAACTGGGCTTTGAATGAAGCTGGATTGTTCCTGCCCAAAAGACTCTGAGATTTTTTTACCTATGCCTTATAGGAGGGTTCAAGATATAGTTTTACTATCACTTTTCAAGCATAGAAGGTCTGGAGCCACTTGCAAGAAAGCTGTCCAGAGAAGCAGCTGTTCAATCCAATAGATGATAGAAGTGCCCAGGAAGTGGATTTGATTAATCTGCAGATTTTCAAGCTAAACACTTGGGGAGCAAAGAGAATAAAGGGAAAGTAGCAGGAAGAAAGTGAATGCTTTCCTCTGAAAGCCTCAGTCAAAGACACTTATGATGTCTAATAAGAGGGGAAAAAGCCTAGATGGAGAAAATCTGTAGTGACTATAGGAAGAAGGCCCAGATAGAGGCCATCTGTAGTGGCTAGAAGAAAGAAAATCTCATATGGAGGACATTTTAGTAACTACTAGTAGAGAAACCCATATAGAGGACATCTGTAAGGGCTAGAGAGAGAATAAATAGAAGTACTGCACAAAAGCCATCTATAGTGATTAAAAGAAAGAAGGAGTAATGCTCCTGAGGGTAAGTCACTTATGACTGGTTGGAAATGAGAGAAAGATATTAAGAAAGAGAAAGATATTAGAGAATAAAGGGATAAAATTAAAGAGAAAATATTAAAAGAGAAATTAAAAAGACATACAGTAGAATTTTAAAACTTTGGCGCTAAGCAAAATCAACTTGGATGTAAATTAAATTTAATTTGAATCCAACTCTATTGATAACCAGTATAAATTCATTAGTTTTAATTTTGTTTGCATATGAAAATTTTTTATTAGCACCAAAGCTCAGAAAATTAATTTAAAAAAAACAAAGAAAATAACAAAATAATTAAAAAATATAAATATAGGGGAATAAAAATAAATAAAAGGACTTTTATTTATTAAGAAAAGGTTAGAAAATCAGTTAAGAGAGGCTAGAAAAAGAACAGAGAAATGCTGAGAGCAGAGCAAAACATTTTGCTGTCTGTCATAGTATAGAGCAAGAGCAGGACAACAGGCACACAGAGTTTTGCTGTGTCCAGAAGGCAACAGAGATATTGACCAGAAATGTTGAAGAAAACACAGGTTAAGAAACCCTCAATGTTTTAAATAAGAAAACAAGCAGATTGAGTCATGGAGAAACATTGAAGAGAACAGAGAAAATATTTAAAAATGCAAAGTGTGAATCATCAATGTTTTACTGCCCATTGAAAGTGTCATATTAGAGCAAAAAAAGAGAATAGTGAAAACGCTTCAAAATAGGTATGGGAATGCAGCCATCTGATTGTCTGGAAGACAAGGCTTGTTTTACTAATGATTATTTTAGTAAAATAAAAGAAAGCTTAAATATGCTGGGGCACTGAAAGAGAAAATTATTCTGGGATTGGCCAGAGTAAGTTCAGATGTTTGATTTATTATAAGAGAAAGAAAAACAAATCATTTAAGCCTGGAAGAAAAAAAACAGCAAAGAAGGGAATCAGACTAAAGCAAGGAGCTATATAAGGAGTAATTAACTGGTTCAAGAAAGAGAGGGAAAGGATCTAAAGCATATTAAAGCCTAAAAAAAGTAAAAACCAGAGCAGGAATAAGAGAAAGAAATACAAGACCAAGCCCAAGACAATCTATTATACAGAAGCTTTCCAATGGGATCTCCCTTATGTTTGAATAAAAGCTATCCACAACCCTTAAAACCCTTACCTTTTCCAAGTTCCCCATGAATAACACACTTCACATTTACTATCCCAAAACAGGGAAGAAGATATCTATAGGTATTGCTGTAGGAAATTTACCAGAATCCAGACTCCTGAAGATGAATGAGATAGACTGGTTTAAAGACTAAGGCTGACAGCCAGGGGCAGAGACTTCTTAAGAAGTGAGTTTAAGTAGCTCTCCCATGAGTTGTATAGTCTCAAAGAAGGAAACATACCAGATGAGGTCATTATACATGGTTCAGATGCCAGGATGCTAGTAGGGAAAGTCTTATAAGGTTTTTTATTATCAAGGACAAACACAATTCTTTAGCCCTGAAACATGTTTTTATGAATAAACCCCTCCCAGTTGGTACCTAGCTTTGACCCAGGACATTTTTTGGTGTCCTCAAAGCAGGAGCGCTAAAATTATGTATAGCAAAACCTTTTATAAGGAATTCCCCTCTACCTTCCAGGAAAAGCTGCCAGGGCTTTCCCTAATTGAGACATTCAACATAAAAAACCTGAAGAAAGGTGTACCCAAGGTGGGGCCTATATACCAACTGGTACCACAAAATGACACTGCCTTAAAGGGATGATAAAAATCATTAGAGAAAGGTCTGATAAGACCTTAAAATAATCCATTTGCAAGACATATGTCTCATTGGCCAAAAAGAATGATGACTTACACCTTGATACTGATGTATAAGCCCTTAAAAAAGGAATAATTAATAGCTGGCTTTCACTTCTCCTGATTTTTGATCATTAAAATGCTCTGAGGGGCTGCAGCTCTTTACTGATATTGAACTGGCTGCAGAATACTGTTGAATCTGAGTCAACCTTAAAGGTTTCTATAAAATGGCATCCAGAGCCAATTATTATTTGTTGCATGTGACTGAATAAAACAGACATTCACTGATAAAATTGAATGCTTAATCTATTATACTTGAATCTAACACAGCTAGTAGCATTCTTGCACTGACTATATTTATTTCTTAAGATTGGTTGATGAAGAAGATAACCTGCTTGTGATTAAGCTTCAATTAATATTGGGTGTTAATTAAGTAGACCTTTAATTATCCATAGTGAATTCCAGAGGAATCATGGCTGATTGCAATATTGCTGTCACTATATAACTCTTCCCTTGATAATTATAATAATGATTGAATTATCTTATGCTGTTTATTATCTTATTATATTTTTGAAATCAATTTCACTGGGAGTTTTGATTGGCCTAGTGAATGGTAGTTTGCAGAGTGATGCCTGTAAAAGCCTCTGCTTTTGATTTTAACCTGTAGGGTTCTCTTTATCCAAATACAGGTTGACATCAATATCTGAAGCTTCCTGATTCTTACCAGCCTTTTGCCACTTGAAGTACCTCCACTAAGTCTACTAGGATTAAACCTTTGGATATAAAATTCAATACCCCTTTCTCTAATAAAATAAGTTCTTTTTGCTCATTAATTTTGACACTGAATCTTCAGCACTCATCTAAAATTTGCTAAGAAGATATCTATTACTCATACTCAGATCAAACAGGCTTAAAGCCAGTGCCCCAAGTCTCATATATTTAAGACTTTCTCCTGAGTTCTTTATAATATAAATTAATAAAGTGCAACTCAACATTATATGTACTAATCTGATACTCAAATCTTATATTAGCCTTTATTAATTAGGAACAGCTGTGATAACCAAGTAAAGTATTATATAACTCAACTATACTAGACAATCCACAACATGGTTCTTTTAAATGTATATCTTTAACTTTTAGCATGATCAAATCTCCTAGCACCTTTTTACATTCATGAGAAAGGTGGTAAAAAGCGGATATTAGTAAGTTTGCTATAGTTTATCTAGATAATATAATTATCTGAAATCCCAATCAAGGAAAATCACTGAAAGAATGCCTAAACAGCACTCACTACAACACAGGGTAATTTACTGGTTGCCAATGAATAAAATGTGAGTTTTTCTCCAATAATTTTCCTTACCTAGGCCATATCATCATCAAGGATGAAATAAAACTGGACACTGGTAAGGTACATGCCATAAATGACATGTCTCTTTCACACAAAATGAGCAAAATATGGTCCTTCTTGGGGATGATTGTTTATGTTAGAAGAATACCATACTGGGGGTGTTAACCACCCTCTTATCTGCAATCACTGACAAGACAAACAAGTCTTTCTGAAAAGCACTACAAGAGAAAAATCCAACAATTGAAGGACTACATGGTCACTTTATCCATATTACAATGCCCTAACTCTGAGGGGGTCTATAAACTGAAAATAGACGCTTTTAAGCTACATCATTTGTGGAAAGCTCAGAATACAAAAATAAACATAAAAAGATATCTCACTGCTTCATAATATTCAAGGAAACTATAACATGGTGAACAGAGATACCCCATCCATAAAAAGAGTTAATAGCAACTGAAAAATGTCTAATGAAATGGTGCTGCTATATAAAAGATCTGCAACTATTCAAAGTGCTAACTGACCAAAAGTCATTATTATTCCTTAATAAGCAAAAAAACCTCTCAAGAAGAAAAACTGAATTAATGAACCTATCAAAAAGTAACTCATGATCATTGAATATAAACCAGGCAAAGTGTTACCCAGGACAGATGCCCTATCAAGGTTGTACCATAAACATCTACTATTTTTAATGATGAAATCTCTGATGGCTCATATTAAAAATAGAGAAGCCTTCATGAGAATTCTCACCTGGTACACCAATGAACATGCAAGAAAAGATCCTTAAGAATAAATATTTGTTTAAAAGCTTCTATGATACCCTCCACTGCATACTACTAAATGAAGTTATAGTACTATATGTCCTGTCAACTCAAAAGATTGATGCAATCCTTTACTACCACAGAGATTTGGACCACACACATAGTAGGAATCTGCAAAAATATCTTAAGACTCACTACTGGTAGACCAACATGTTGAACAACATCATAGAGGTGCTCAAACAATGTGAAGTATGTGAAAAGTATGCCCGCTCCAAGGCACTCCCCTCAAGTATGTGATGCATGTCTCTATAAACCAACCATTCAAGGTTTGAAAAATTGAAATTTTGGGACCCATGCCTGGAAAGAAGAAGGAAAGAATTATATTATCACATCCACCAATTAGGCAACAATGTGGTTAGTTGCAGAAATCCACTAAAGAAAACAAAGACAATGATACAAGACAATTCATTGATAAGGACATAATGCTTATCTTGGGAATCCAAACCGGCTAATCACAGATGGAGGCAAAATCTAACGTCCAATGACACCAATGTATAGCTGGCAAAGCAAGTAGTGAAACACATAGTAATAACACCTTACCATCCTCAGGCTAACAGCAGGGTTAGGCAGTTGGATGGTAGCTTGGTGCAAGCTCTTGACAGGCTCACTGCTGGAACTTCTGAAGATTGGCCAGAGCAAAAACTGGATGCCCTTCCTATGTTCTGCACCTGAGTGAATAGATCTGCTGGGAAGAGCTTCTTTGAACTTGTCTATGGCACACAGCCAAATATAGTAAAGGTCCTAAACAGGCCCAAGTTGATAATACCCAAGCAAGTTTAATCCAGTCTGACCCTTGAGTCCTCCATGCCAATCTTGATCAAACAAGCTGGGAAGAGAAACACATATAATATATTTTCACTCCTCTGAAAGACAGACAAGAAGTTGGAGATGAGGTCTGGGTAATGAACATGAACAAGAGAAAGTTACAACCTGAGAAAGTAGGCGCTATTATTGTTCTAAAGATAAATGACAACAATAATTGCCTAGGACAAGGCTTTGGCAAGAGAAAAAAGGACATGGTCCTACACCACAATAGTCTTCACCCATGAAAGGCCTGCTAGAAACAACACACAGACATTATCCCAGAAACAGAACAGTAATTGGTGTAATGTGGAGCCTGCACCCCTTGATGGCCTTCCTGCAGACATTCCAACAGAGGAAGCTGACCTTCAGCCGGGGGGTGTTGAAACAGAAGAGTTGACCCACTGGAAAAGTTCTAGACAAGATATCCTGTACTACTCAAGCTGGCTTCCCCATTTTCCGTAGCCAAATGCACAAGTCAACTCAAATCACTAAATCCAGCAACAGAAACCAGTGATGATCTCTGCTCAGCAAACAGCTTGATTTGGCGCTTGCCTTGTTATAAGAATCAAGCCACCCCTGTCTAATCCAATTGATTAATTGTCCCAATCTTGCTACGCTTAAAATGATTTTCTCAAGGCCACATAATTAATCCATCTCAACAAAGATAATTATCTAGTTTTCAATATTTTTCCCTTGTAACCTTGATAATGAAGTACAGTTACAATAGGAAATCTTGCTCCTGGGCCACATTGTCTCACATGGCAGCATCAAAGCAGACCCGTAAAAATCAAAGCAATAAATAGCATGCAATAACCCATATATTTGAGACTAGTTTGATGCTTTATCTGGAAGATAGCTTACCTAAGGAAGTACATCAATGACTGCAGAAAACTAATCATACCCATCAATGATCTAACCAAAAAAACATAAAGAAGAAATTAATATGAATTCCAGAGTGTGACAAGAATGTTCAACTTCTAAAATAAGCCCTCATTGAGGCACATATACTGCAATACTCAAACTTTAATGGGTTCTGAAAGCTACAGTCAGGCACTAGTGATACCATCATTGGTATTGTACTGTGCATCCAATAGCAAGGCAGAAGGACTTTCTGCAAATATGTTATTCAAGTATAAATTTGATAAACACCAATCAAAGATACCCAATATACCACAAGGAATAGCTTGCAATATATCACACCTGAAAGAAATGGAGATTTCACCTAGAAGGACACCCAAACGTCTGCATACTAACAGATCATAAATCCCTAATATATTTCAAAACACAAAACGTTATTGCACGTTGGTAAGCCAAATGGATATCCTTGCCTGAACAGCTTAACCTGGACATCCAATATAAGATGGTACAGAGCTTGTCATCAGCTGATTCTCCTCTAGACTGTGTCAGCCTAGAGAGGACCACCCTAGCCACCTTAATCTGGACTGACTTAACTTATAAAACACAGGCTATGAGAAAAAATGCAAGTATCCTGCAACCCATTAACTAACCTATGACACATTGATAGAAATAAAAAATACTTCCATGTTTTCAATGGCACAATATTTCATATTTTAAAAGACAAACATGTACCATATATACCCTTGACACAAAGAGTAGGTACAATTCTCAGGCACCATTGGCTAATAAGTCACACCAAGTTCAACAACTTATACCTCACATTTGAGGAAATAGTATGGTGATAAAGCCTAAAAGAGACCATTGAAGACGTTCTAAAGAGGTACATGGTAAGTGAAAAATACTCCAGCACCAGAGCACCATAAAAAACATTAAACCTGGTACCTGGCCCTGGATCATTCAAAGTTTGGGGCTTGAATGTAGTGGGGCTGTTTCAGATAGCCAAAGAAGGACAGTGTTTCTTAATTGTGGCAACTGACTTTGTAGCTTGCTTGCCAATCTGCTGGGCAATAAAAGCTCATCAAGCAGAAACAGTCAACTGCTTCATCAACCAGGAAACCAAAATTGACTATGAGACCCCAGATTACATTGCCACTTATAGATCCAAAGAACTTACAGGATATCTAGTGAACAACAATCTACAAATTAAAAATATCAGAAACATCCCAGCCTTGCCATATAGGCCACAAGCCAACAGCAGAGTTGAACACCTAAATGGCAGCCTCATCAGAACCCCTAAGAAAATAATGGATGGAAAAGCCAGAGAGACATGGCTGTTATATTTAAAACATGGATTTTTAGTATCTTTGATTGCATTGACCAGGTGACTATTTATCACCATCCAAACTAACCTATGGATACAAACCAGAGATAGCCACCTTTAACAAACATTTTTACATAAAGATCTCCCCAGGGAAACTGTCTACAGTAAATCAAGCTCAGCACTACAATACATATGTCTCAAAGCCAAAATAGCTGAAAATAAGTGGCTCAAAAAATGGAAAGTATCCTCTAACAAGGAATCATTTCTGCTCAATGCTCATTTTTGGGTCCTGGCAGGAAACAGGAAGAAACTAGACTCAGTACACAGCAGCCCAGGAAGCATCATTAAATACAGATTTGAACAAAACAAATACCTAGTCAAATTCCAAGAAGCCAATGAACCTCTCACATAGACATACCATTGATCATGCCTCTGCCTCAGCAAAGGGGAACACTTTAGTTGGCTAGTACCTACAGCAGATCAACTTCAGGAACACAAGGTCACTGCTGTCAAGTCAAGACCTCCACCTGATGCCAACCACTGGTCCCAGATAGATATCTACTGCAATTTCTCTAGCTATAAAAGCCCAAATTATCATCTAATAAAATCATTCTTCTCCAAATTATTATTTGAAGCTTCCCCAAAAGTTGTCTCCTTGCCAATATTATTACTTTCAATGGTACAGGGTCAATTTATTTAGCTATATTTTATCTTCAACCCTTTTATTGACTTTTAGTTGTTGGTTTTTATACTTTGATTTTCACTTGGGCACTTTTACTCTTGAATCTGTGAATTTAAATCACCAAGAGTGTTTTTCTTTCTTTGTGTTTTTTTCTTAATCATGATATCAGCTTTTGGAGAAAATTCATATAAGCTTTTGGCTGAGGCAATTCAACGGTTTCCCGATTTTTCTGTTTTGGAGCTGTTCAAAAACGCTGTTGGTTCTCCACAAAGTTAGATGCTTGCCTCATCAAAGCTGCTATTTTTTGAGCTTTTGTTGTGCAAATGAAATAGTACGTGTGCGTTGCTTGTCGGGATGCTTCCCATGAACTGGTACTTTAACCCTCGGTTGCTGTAAGTCAAGGCTGCTATTTTCGGTCCCAAAGTTTCCATTGCACATCAATGATATTCTGCTTCATACCAGCATCCATAAAGGATCGCTCAAACCTGCCTTTTTTCTTTCTTTGGGTTACAAGTTTGCAAAAAATGCCTGTAACTTAATCATCCTTTCCTCAGCCAATCTTCTTAAAAGGTTCCCGTTGTAAAGCGTTCAACGGGGTTCGTTGTTAGATCAGATGCTGCTTGAAGCTGATAGTTATACTGTTTGCTGATCGAGCGGCCCATGGGAATTTTAAGCACTTGTGATATTCGATGACTGAAAGTTAGTCATTGCCCCAGTTCGGATTTTATAATGGCAAATTATGTTTGTTTTGAAGAGTTGCAGGGAACTGCAAGTAGAGTTACGCCGTGGACAAACTCTCCAGTTATGCCGGATTAACCAGTTGCAACGTTCGCCATAGACGCAACTTGATTTCAAACTTATCGGGATAACACTGGGAAGTTGGGCTCAGTCAAGTAACTAAAAAGGAAAGGACGAGAATTAATTACGAGATGCTTGTTTAAGTAACCCCGTAAAATAGAAGCAACCAATCAACCCTAACCAGACCATGGCCCTGAATTAGGGTTAAATGATTTTGATAGCATCGTGAGCTAATCTGGATGCTAAACGATTCAGTTCCTAAATGCTGCCTAGTCACATGTAGATTTTTTAGCTGCTGCACACTTCCAGAAAAGGATCGCAAAAGGCTGACAGGTGAAAGCTAACCCCGACATTGGCATATACAATCCTACCAAAACACCCATATGATGTGGTAATTGGTGTGTCTACCTCAAATAATAGGGGTTTGGTATAATTACCTGTACCACTTTGAATGTTTACTTCCATCCACTCTGTAGGGAAAAGCTACCAGATTGCAAAAATCTCTAAATCAGAGGTTAAAATACCACTATAGCTTTTTAAAAAGGTATCTGTACCCCTAATAAGTAGCAATTTAACCAAAGTCACCTACTATACCATCTCAAAAGATGTGATCTTTCTTTCTCAATACAAACCCAGTAGTTTAAAAAACCAACTTATTACCCATTGGATGGAATCCAAAATTCATATTTTATATTCCCTTATTCTTAATCAATACCAATTTTTTTAAAGTGTTTAGTAAACTTCTATAAGACGGCTTTCTGTAATCCACTCATTAAGTAACTTGGGATACTTTTAAATTGGCAAATTTTTAGCTAGGTGTCTCACTCCAAGCTACATCTTTATTTTAAAAGTATTTACATGCTAGCAGGCTAAATGGACCCCTAAATCTTAAAATTTACCAAAAAATAATAATAGGGAGATATTTAATGATCTATCAAATCCTAAAGTATAATTTAGACACTTTTCCATAAAATTTTTTCTCTTGATATCAATTTACAAAAATAATAGAAAATAACCTGTTTTGATTTCCTAGCTAAGTGAAAATATAGAAAATTTTATTTCTCCAGAGCATACCATGCAGTAGCAGCTGATTTATCCTATGGTAAGCCATTAAAACACATGCCATATTGTACACTTTCCTTTAAACCCCCATCAATTGTTGCTACCCCAGCTAAAGTATTTGCAGAGATAAAAAAGATCTAAATGGAGAATGAAGCTTAGGAAAAAATTAATCAAGCAAAGGGAAAGGGACTTGTATGCCCCAGAATCTTATTTCTTTCAGCTTATACCCCTCAAACTAAGCCACTAGAATAGTCTTCAGATTTCTTTTGATTCAATATACCTTGATAATATCTCAACTGGTTAAGACCCTATTGGAATAAATTTGATTGGCCAAATCCTGGTACTTGAAGATAATCTTCAGAGGCATCCTTGAGTTAAAAGGGACTTCTTGCACTTGGTATGGACCTCAAAATTAATTGTTAGCTTTTTATATCTCTGGAGAGCTAAGATCACCTTTAACTAATTCTTGATAACTACCCCTTAAAAATTCCAATTTTTCTAGAACAAAGCTCCATACAGTTCTTTGTGGCCAATTTGCACATCCATCAAGGACTTGGTGCTAAATGAAGGGCTTGGTTTGGCATCATATTTTTGATCCAAGAATCTTCAAAGAAATTCTCAGCTTCCCTTCCAAGAGAGATGGTATCCAGTAACCTATTACCCAAACTTGGGGGCCCTGCTCTCAAGTTTATGGGAATCCCTGCAGTCTACTCAGATTTATCTTGATGCCAGAATATATTTTTGGATAAAATTATTAACAGTATTAAAAGTTGGACACTGTACCTCCCCAGAGACCCTTTTGGTGGCATCCAGCTGTAAAGGCCCAAACCCTTTGATAAAGTTCTGGGGGCTGAGCACACATGGCTGCTACACTTTCTTAAAGCCAGGGTCTCAGCATCCCAGCTGGAATTAGAGTCTGGACTTTCACTTAATATCTACCTACCATCACCATCAGGGATGGATACATCCTAGATTAATTCTAGAGCTACATACCTGTTTTAGAGTTGGTCTCCCAAACCCCAAAAAATAAGACAATTTAATCACCTGGATATAAATTAGGAATGGCCTATCCCAAGAAGATAATGTATCAGTGAAGATTTAGAAAGCGTGTAACCAACTATTCTGGTTACCACACAACTAAGCTCAGGCTCTGCTGGATTAATAGCAGATCTTACCCTGTTAACTAGCTAATCTTATTAAGAAGTTAGTTTCCAATGCCAGTTGTAGTTTGGATCTTACCAATAAGCTCCCGCTTATTGGTAAGAGCCACATCCTCAGCTTCAGGACGGGTAGCAGACTGCATGCCCCATAAGAAATTTTCAGGGGCCAGTGCGCAATCACCAGCTAAGATTATAAATGATCTGTACTATTTATTGCAACATACTCTACAAGATCCTCAATGCTACCAAGAATAGTTGCATTGGTCTGAGATTCTAGTAAAGCGTGTGAAAGATTAAGCAGTTAAGGGGTCCCATGTAACCTTTAGGGAGGATCTGTTATTGCCTTGGTTTCAAGATGGGTATCCCAAATTTGGGCAGTCTAAACTTATTAAATTATCAAGCTAAATTTTATCTAAAATAAAGTATAGATAAAGAACACTAATAATCCCAAGACTATATAAAGCTTACTAAACACCAGCTTCAACGGCTAAGTAAAGTCAATATCAAGTATAAGCATTAAGTGTAAGGTTATAAACTTTGTTTATTAAACTAATATGGGCTGATAATAAGCCAGAATAATTCAGCTCAATGACATAATATCAAGTGGATCATTGAAATCAACTTTGTGAGTCCATTTTTAAGTCTTATCAATCAGTGAATCCTGTCAAATCAAGAGCAAATAAAGCAGAGCTTTCATTTTGTGGCATGGGCTGAAAGAGAGCCATCTTTCACCCAGATGCTTGGTCCTATTAAAAATTCTTGCTGTTTAAAGGCTATAGTTGGCTTAAAAAATCAGATCCCCTCTTCACAGATGCTTTATGGACCTTCCAGGGAAACACTGGAAAGCTTAAATAATCCTCAACCTTGGGGTTTAAGGCATCAAAGGTAGATACAAGCCAGATGACTAGTGAACTAAAGGTGGCCAACCACCATATGGCTTGCCAAATTTAATATGGGAGACCTATCATAGGGATGCAAGTACTTTTATGATTTTGATGGCTGCTCATTCTCTCTTAAGAGGGTTAGCTCCTTAGTAGTCTCCTCTTGAAAGCATGTAGAACTTTTATGGAGTTGATATCATCAGAAACCATCAACTTGAGCTTTAACCAGATCAAATGACACTTCTTCTTTTTCTGAAAGCAGATTAAGAAATATGAAGGGGTGGGAAAGAGAGAAGGAAATAAATTGGCATTGGCCTTGCAGGATTTATTAGAGTTTTTTGTACACAGCTGCATCAGTACTATGATAGGGAGAAGGGTGCTGAGTAAGAGCACGGTTTGATGATACTTGTGATGAGGAGCAACTTTTGGGGAAGCTTCAAATATGGAATTAAGATGAAGAGAAGTATATTTTATTGGATAATACTTTAGGCTTATATAGCTTGCGCTGTGACGGGGATATAAGTCAGATCAAAGATAAGGATGGTCATGCACAGAATGGGTTTGAGTCACTGGATACTTGGACAAGTCATGTGAAATTGGTTTGTTGCCTTTCTTGGTATGTAGAAGAGTATATTGGATTGGCACCAAACCAGGTGATGACTGGATGTTAAGTGTGTTGGCGGTGACCAGAATACCTGTACATCCAGCTCCTTGACACTTGTAAGCTTTATAGAAGTATGCAACTAAAACTAAACATATCTTGGTTGCAGTAGATCAAAAATATCTCTGTGTTTGAATTAAAAAATCTTTTAGAGGATATTTAGGGGTTGATTTCGGTATGGTATATTAGGGTGCAGGTTTCTTATACTTGGCCATTAAGATGCTAAGAAGATTTGTTTGGTTATAGAATTGATACGGTTCGATTTGAAGGCTGGTGGGCACTTCATATAACAAATGGCTTATCGGTTTAGGCTTAGTTACATGCATATCCTTGAAATCCCATGAAACGTTTGTGGTATTTACCCCTACTAAAATAATGGGTGGTCTTTTATAATAAAAATGATGAAATTATTGAAAATCAAGGCTTTTTATTGACATCCTTGATGAAAACACCATGTTTGGGGATGGAATCCAAACCTATTAAGTAACCAATCAATTTGGTAAAAAAAGCTGTAGGGAGGCAATCAAAAGATAATCTATGAGGTTATGAAATGAAGATTGAGGGAAGTTTAAAATAAAAGCTAGATATATATTGACTTGATTAAGTAAAGCAAACTTAGTTAGCCTAAACTTTGTTGGGTTGGACGTTTTTGAAAGGGCTTACTTTGTAAAGCTTCATAACTTGTTGGTGGGTTGATATAAAAGTTGCCCCTAAAGTTTTCCCATAAGCTAGGCTTTACCTGCTCTGGGCCAGTGGATACCGGAATGATTGACAAGAATAATGTTTAATGAAATTACTAAAGAATGTAGATGGCAATTTAAAACAAACTTGCCTTTTTGGCTGAATAAAAGTAAGTTGAGTTTCATATTTGAATAGCTTGTCATTTATTTTACACTTATTATTTTATATATTGATATGCTGTTACTTTAAATCAATACAGTAGTTTATAGCCTGTTGAGATAAACTAAATCATCTCAGTCTAGATTAAAAGCAAAGTGGATCCAAATCTATTGAAATCCAATATAAATTCTTTTATTTTTTATTTTTTATATTGAGTTGATTTTGGTAAACTCAAAAGGTTATAAAACTACTGCATGTTTCAGTATCCATAGAAAAAATAGATTTTATAAAAATAAATAGTTGCTATTTAGGTAGGGGCTTCATGTATACTGTGGTATAGTTCTCTTTCATTGTCAGCAATAAACTCCTCAGACTAATCACCACATTATATATATCATATGTAGAATGCTTTATTGGGGAGTGAAAGCATTCTCTTTGAAGCTAAATATCAATCATTACTCTACATTTATGATTTTCCCCTTAAATCGTGTGGTCAAGTCCAGATGAAGTCTAATTTAAAAGTCTCATATAATAAGCCACCATGTCTCACAGCACCCAAGTAGCGCCCAGTAAGCGTTTCCATGAATATGATTTCATCCAACCCTTTAGCGAGCGCCTATTAAAGAGTTCATATAGTTTCTTTCCAAAGTAAAATAATGTTATGTTAAAAATCAGATTACTGCTGATTTTTCTTCTTATCAGTGGCCATAAGGCCACCCGCAGTGGCACAAGCCCTAAAAGATTCATTAACCATTACGTATGTTAGTATTTGTTTGGCCCTCTTCAGATGTATATACCCATATCTTCTAACTTCTGGGCCCCAAGAGATCCAGCTACAACACTTAATATACACTAGAGTATTAACAAGGATTGTTTTGCTGCTTGGGAGCCTACGTGGCCACCGTTTATGGCCACATCCCTATCAAGTTGCACTGATGCGTTCCATGAGGATTGCAGGCCTACTCAAAGTTTACCGGATCGGAGGGTCTATCAGAGGCAAGGTTGTGAAATCTATAAATGATTTGTTATGGGCGGTAGGGGTTTCTACGCAATGGGTTTCGAAGCTAGTATACTGGGACTTTAACGGGATAATATAAAAGTAATGTATGAGAAGTCTTACGATAAATACTAATAAATGGGGATCGATTAAATTTAACTAGCCTCCCTGAGAGCAATTGTAGTATCAATGAGGTGTTCGGGAGTCTTATTGGGATTGGTAGCCTGTTTGATTAAGATTAGTTTGAGAAATTTAGCTCCAGTTTGGAGCTCCCTTTATCACCCTAGTCTTCAAAAAGTTCCCAACTCTAAAGGCAAAGCATGTTTTACTTAAATATGGAAATGTCTTTATCTGAAGGGGGGTTGGATTTAGCAACTAATATTGCTTAATGGATATATGATTTATGGGGGTGTGATTAACAGGATCCATCTGGATAAAAAACCTGATAGCTGCTGAGAATGATTCTTTGTAGCTTATCTTGGCGGCGAGAGATTTATTTGAATATTGGTGGGGTTTTTGTGTCATGATTAGGTATAGAGAACTACGGATAGTCTTTTGACATTGGTGCGCTTATAAATAGTGCATCTTATAAGAGATTGTGGATGGGTTTAAAAATATGGGGTTGGGAAAGTGAGGAGCCCATATTCTGTGGAATAAATTAACAGTTTAATAAGTATAGATGAGAGATATGTGTATTATATACTTCAAAGATTTAGGGTCGATTTACTGCTTTGGGTTTTTGAGAAGATATAATTTTAACAATGGGTTACATGATTGGCTTTGATTTTTGACAGTTTTATCAGTGGTATTCGAAATAAGCGTTTAAAACTTATCCTTCATAAATTTTTACTGTTAAATAAAAGTTGCTTTTATCTATTGATGTTTATCTAAGGGGTGTAGAAGTTAATTGATTATGGAATCAGCCATAAAGATGGTGGATATATGTAGCAGGATTGATGTTGAACTGAATCCATCGTTCTTCTCACTTCAATACGCACCGCGATGTGGTGGCTTGTTAGAAATCGGTTGGTGCCGGATTTTGTTGGCAGCTGAGGGCATAAGTTAAGATCGAGCCTGGAGATGTCATCCCTTTCAGTTAGGCGGGTGGTTGATAAGGTTTTTTATAAAATACTATGGATAAAAAGGTATTTGAATAAGGTTAAATATGCTCAAGGGGAATAGTTTTTAATCAATGAAGTAAGGGAAAATATAATGCTGAGTATGGATTTAGGTATGGTTGCTTGGAAGATTACTTGTTGCTGCAGAAAGGTGGGAGAGGGATGAATTTGTTGGAGGGGAAGAGGTGGCGAAGTACCGAGGGGTGCATATGCTCGCGCCATTGGCAGTTGGGATCCTCATCGTAGTCTTGCCTGCAGGTGACAAAGGCCGTGGTGTTGTGGGATGTGGCGTACTCATAGATTTCAACCCCGGCATGGGAATAGTCCAGGCTGCGCGGGGGCAGCATTGGAACGGCATCGTTCTGGTTAGTGTATCGGGTGATGGGGACGGAGAAGCTTTCGAGGTACAGCTTGCTGGCGAGATTGCCGGTACGAGGGCCCGAGTAGCCAATGATGTAGACGTGGGTATTATGGGTCTTCTTGAATTCATGCCAGAACGGAGCTGAGATGACGGCAACGGATGCTCCAAGACTGTAGCCCGAAGCAAACACTTGGTAGCCCTTGTATTTGGTTTTGAGCAGCTTGGAAACAGCTGCCATCGTTTCGTTGTGGATGGCCATGTAGTGGTGGTAGATGCCGTTGTGGACTTTGACGCCCTTGGGAGCACCCGGCATTTGGATGGCTACAGCGTCAAGGTCAGTCAGCCAGTTGCGGAAGCTGCGGGTAAATGCGTACGAAACAGCAATAGTCCGCTTCCTGGGGAAGGCAGCAACAATCACGCTGGCCTGGGAGATGGGCTCGTCAATTTCGATCACGTCGGTATACTCCCTGCTGCAGATGCATTCAAAGTCAACCACCCTTTTGGAAGGGCAGAAGGACAGGTACGCCATCTCAAACGAATCAAGCAGCACTTTTAAGGAAACTGCCTTTTGAGTGCCAGGCCTCTGGAGTTTAACTGGCGGGTTCCTCTTGACTTGCGAGGCAAACTCAGTGAAGCCATCCGGCGTGAGGTAGCGCTCTACTGCTTCGGCAGTCCCCGGGGGGATTGTGATGAAGTTGCCTGGGTTGAAGCCAAGTCTTTGGGTGATCTTATCGGCCAATGCAGCAGCTACAACGAAGCTAAAGAATCTCATGCTGTCTATCGGCATACCATGGCATACTTATAGTGTGTCTGCAGTGAAATGAAGTCATCTTTTATTGCAAGTTGGATATTTGATGATGTTTGTTTTTTATAGTTGCTTCGCTCTACCTGTACATAAATCTGCATTTCAACTGTTTTCTAGGTGGTAACAGGGGAATGGAAGTTTTTATCCGCTGATTTGTTATGATGTAATTATTCACGACTGAGATGGCGAATCGTAGTGAGTAGGACCCCGGAAACCAGACAAAAGTTGAGCTGGCCGTTCACGGCGGATCCACCCGTAACCGTTTAGTAATCGGAGATATTTGGACGGATAAACGGTTGGATACGAAATTCGATCAATCCGCCTTGTTTCAACGTGCAAAAATCAAACATATCATATACATCCATAAGAAGCACCTTAAACTGCATCCCAAGCCAGCCACCAAGTAGCTTTTTTAAGGGAGCAATATCTAGAAGCTCCTTTTCTCTACCGATTACCAGCAACAGTATCCGTTGATCATATATTAGATTTGCTCGTGCATCAAGTATATTCCCGATGAGGGAGTTGATTCCCAGTAGTACCAAATCAACCAGGCTACCATTAATAATAAACACCATCTCTAGAGCTCACCAGTATCTCCGCATAAAAAATAAAAGCTAAACCTGACGGGCGCAATTAAATGGAGCCGAGTATATCTGCATTAAGGTTGGTTGATTCCCAAACAGTAAATAATTTCAATTCAACCGAATCCGCTTTCGATCAATCCATTTCATCCTTTCTACTGGGCAGTACGCGTGCTTGGAGCTCCAGCCAACTCGAACCTTGATAAAAGTACCCAGCTTTAATCCAAAATCTTGCTGCAATCTATTAAAAACCCGCTCAAGGACTTGACCAAAGCTGCTAGGGAAACCTTGCTGCGTTATAAATGGATAGATACCCTTTGCAAGCAAAACGCCGTCTCAAAAACCCCAGCTTAAAAGATGGCATCTTAAAATGACTTTCGAAGCAAGGTTGTAATTTAAATAATCAGATTTAAAAACACCTAAAAACAGTTAAATGATCTTTTATAGTGGGGTCGTTACTCACCTTATTTCCTACATATCATCTGATCAACCAATATCATTTCTTATAGAAAAATATTTTCTTAAATGATAGTATGATTACAGTATATTAGATTGTGGTTCCTCAAAAAAACAGTGTTAAAACAAGATGCACACTGGTTTCTATTGCACCATCTAAAAAAGTGATCACAAAAGTAGCACCACAAATCAAATCAGCATTTGAGCTATACAAAATAAGGTTTCTATTCTTGATTGCTTATAAAACGCGAAAATGGTATCACAAAATATACCATCTATAAATGCTGCATTTGGAACCCATCACCAATACAGCCTTAGCAGTCAGATCTGAGCCGTTTCCTTGATGCTGGGGATAAGATGCTGTACTTTTCAGAGCTGGTGAGATGGACAGATCAAATTCAGCTCAACTAACTCAATCCAAACATATAATGAAACCTAACCTTAAACACACAATCATATATATATTAATGGATATATGGGAAAGGGTGGATCAACCCAATACACACCGTTTATATCAAGCGCATACCACACCAAAGTTGTGCAGTAAGATCAGGGACTTGCAAAGCAAACAGATCACCTCACACATATCCAACCCCATGCTGTTCTGCAGGGGTTTGATCTGGGCTCACCGAAGCTGTGCAACCCAATCCAAAACTCCCCCACAAACACCAGGGCAATATCAAGAAGAATCCACAGCACATAAGTTGCGGTACTAAGAAGTTGTTTCAACCAATGTTTAGGTGCTGAGATATCCAGAGGAATGTTGATTATATTGTCGTAACTGTGCTGTTTTAGCAGAGTTACATGGGGAAAATATTTAGAAGATAGATAGTAATCTTTATTGTGAGATAGTGATTATATAGTGCATGTGAATCAAGGATAACAGGAACATGATTGGTGATCACACAGCTGGATGGAAGAAGGGGGTGGCTTGATCCTGGTAATGAGTCAAGCGCCAGAACAAGGTATCCACCATAAAGGATCATCATCTGTTCATGTTGTTGGATTTGGTAATTTGAGTTGACTTCCTAGTCTGGCTTTAAGTGACTGGATAATTGGATTGCGGGTCAAAAACCCGCTTGGTTGGAACCTTGCTGGTGGGTTGAGCCTGCAGTTTTGACACCCCCCTTGACTGAAGGTCAGCCTCCTCTGGGGGCAGGTTGTCAGGAGCCTGGGCGCTGTATTGAACTAGTTGCTGTTCTGTGGCAGGCAGGGCGGTTTCTTGTTGTTTCTGTTTTGCTTTGAAGGGTTATAGGCAATCATTGTGTAGGGTCTTGTCTTGCTTACGTTTGCCAAGCCCTTGCACAAGGTAAGTGTTATTGTTGTTTACCTTCAGAATGATTGCTGGCCCCACTTTTTCAGGTTGTAACTTGCTCTTGTCAACATTCATGACCCATACTTTGTCCCCAACTTCATGTCTATTGTAGATGGGGACAAAAGTCTTTTGCAGATGTTCATTCTCTTTGGCTTTTTGCTCACTGTTAGCCTATATTACTTGAGGGTCTGAGCGTGGAGGGACTTCACTTGGAATTTCCAGTTTAGGTCCTGTCAATGCTTGAATGATATTTGGCTGTGTGCTGTATACCAGTTCAAAAGGGCTTTTTCCGGTGGATCTGTTCACTTGGGTTTGACACACAAGTAGTGCAGTTGGTAGCTTCTTATACCAGTCTTCAGGTCTCCCGGAAGTGAGTTTGGCTAAGGCTTGCACAAGGCTACCATTAAGCCGCTCTACACGTCCATTGGCCTGTGGGTGGTATGATGTTATTACGGTGTATTTGACCCCATTTTTGATGAGGTATACATTGGTGTCTTTGGAGGTCAACTCTTTGCCTCCATTGGTTATCAGGAGTTCTGGCTTTCCAAACTTGCTGATTATCTCTTTGCCAATAAATTGTCAAACATCATTGCTGGTGTGTGCCTTCACTGCTTGGGCTACTGGCCATCTTGTCACAAAGTCAATGGCGGTGATGATGTACTTCTTGTCATTGTGTTTTCCTGGCATGGGACCAACAATGTCAAGAGCCCATACTTTGAAAGGTAGTTGTGTGCAGATGGAAAGTACTGACTTTGGCAGGGTTTTGCTTTTGGCAAACTTTTTGCACACCTCACATTGGTCTAGAACTTCCTGGACATTGCGGTATAAGGTTGGCCACCAGGCTTTATGTTTTAGAAACTCATATAGGTTTTGGCTCTTGGTATGTCCAAGGTCACTGTGATAGCGGAGAAAAGTGTCAACTTGCTGATGTGTGGGGATGTAGGGAATGGTTGTACCATCTGTCATTTTTCTGTGAAAAGTCCCATATACGTCAGCAAAGAGGTGTTCATTCTTGATGACTGTTTCTTTTGTTATGTCAGTGGTGCCAGGGGGGAACCCTTTGTCCTTTGTTTGTAGCACTAAGAGAGGCCAGTCTGGGTTGAGCCCATTCTCTCCTCTTGAAGCACGGACATACAGGCGGGACAAGGCATCTGCCATGGCAAGCTTGGCCCCAGGCTTGTACTGGATGAGCATGTTAAATCTCTCCAATAGTTCCATCCACTGCGCTTGGCGGCGCAACAGATTTGCTTGAGTCTTGAAATAGATGAGTGACTTGTGATTGGTTAATGCTGTGAATTCTTCCTGGCGTTCTAGGTAACAACACCATTTGACTAGGCAGTGAATAATAGCCAGCAGTTCCTTGTTGTGGAACAGGGTATCAACACTTGCCATCTGTCAATTTTTGCAATTTGTAGGCTACAGGCAGGAAGTCACTGTCACTGTTTTTGATTTGTAGTACTCCCCCAATGGATGCATCTGAGGCGTCAGTTTCCATTTGGTGTTCCCCGTCACGTTTGGGGTATTGTAGGATGGGAGCTGTTGTGAGTTTCTCCTTGAGGCATCTAAAGAAGAGGTCACACTGGGGGGTCTATACAAACTTAGACTGGCGCCTGTTATGGCAGATAAGGGGGCAGTCAAGACGCCACAGTCAGGTATGAAGTGCTGTACATAGGCCACCATTCCCAAGAAGGTGTGGAGTTCCAACTTATCCTTGGGTGGTGGCATCTTGCAGATGGTCTGTATCTTTTGACTGTTGGGTTTGATGCCGTCCTTTGAGACTATGTGTCCCAAGAAGGGTAGTTGCTCACGGAAGAACTGGCACTTGGAGGGCTTGGCCAACAGTTTGTGTTGTGCTAAGGTAGCAAAGACTGCCTCTAGGTCTTTATGGTGTTGTTCCACTGAGGGGCTGTAGACAATAATGTTGTCTAGGTATACTAGGGCGTTCTTGCCTATGTGGGGTGCAAATACTTTGTTCATGAAGGTTACAAAGGTGGACAGGGCATTGGTCATGCCAAAGTTGAGCACCACACATTTGTAGGAGCCGTATTTAGTGTGGGAGGCTGTTTTGGGAATGTCTTACTCCTTGCTACAAATCTGATTGTAGCCTGCAGTTAGATCAATCTTCGAGAAGACTGTGGCTCCTCCCAAGTCATTGAAGAGGCTGTCAATCAGTGGCAGTGAGTAACAATTCTTAATGGTAACTTTGTTTAGGGCGCAGTAGTCTGTGACCAGACTAAAGTACCATCCTTCTTAGCCACAAAGAATACAGTGGCCCCAAAGGGAGACTGTGAGGGGGGGGGATAAGTCCTTTTTTCAATGCCTCCTTGAGGTAGGCGCATAAGGCGTTGTCTTTATTTGGGGTCAGCCTGTAGATAGGGCGCGCCTTGGGTACAGCCCCCTTGATTTGGATAGAGTGCTGAATATGCTTCTCAGGGGGCAGTCCAGGTAGCGCTTCCTTGAAGATTTCTAGATGGTGGGCCACAATGTTGCGGTCCTGAGGCGTGGAGGTATCTTGGTGGTCTTTGAAGTGTATGATCTTGTACTGGCAGGAGTCCCAGTCAATTGACTTCAGGTCTTTCTTTTTGACTTGGGTCTCTGTGATACGTACAAAGACGTGGTCACATAGCAGTTGGTCCACAGAGTCAGGGTAGATCTGGTGGTTGGCGCCTTCACGCTTGATGGTCAACACTGAGGTTGCCCAGTCTACGTGAGGGTTGTTCTTCCGTAACCAGTCTAGTCCCAGTACAATGTCAAACTTAGGAAAGTCAATGACGGGACCTTGGATGGTGGAGTGAAGGCTCTCAAGCATGACAGAGAAGGGGGAAGTTTCCTTTGTCATGGCAATGTGGTGTTTTTCAGCCAGGACCACATTTTTAATCCGCAAAGGATTAGTGGCCAGCTTGAACTTATCCACAAAGCTACTGTTGACTAAGGTTTGATCTGCGCCCAAGTCCAGGAGCAATGAGCCTGTGTAACTGCAAAAGCGGAAAGGATAGGACATCAATTTATTGGGATGTCTGGCAATGGTGTATAGTACCAGGTCCTCTGAGGGCACCTGGATCATTGGGCATTGGTCTAAGTCCTCAGGTTGGTATTCATAGTTGGGCAAGTCAGGAGTTGCATGGGGAGAGCTTGGCTTGCTTAGTGCTCTCCCCAGGCTTTTCCCTCATCTTGGTTGCCTTGTATGGCAGTGACACAGAAATGAGTACATTTTGACTGGCCATTGTTTCCTTTTCCCTGCCCATTAGAGCCTGTGGGTTTGTGGTTGGCGTTGTTCTTGTTGCCTCCAGGAGGTGGTCAAAAAGAGCGCCTGCTTGGATGGGAATCCTTGGGTCTTTCTTGTTTCCCAGTTTGTGCCTTGTGCAGTGTGTTGGATATTTGTTCCGCTTTCCTTGCTTCACAGTACAAGCTTTGCAATTTGGTCACCTGATCCAGGTTCACATGTCTCATCACATGCAACTTAAGAGTGTTGTAGTACATGAGGTGTGTGGCTGGGGTGTCAAAGGCCATGTTGGATAGTGCACAAAGGCAGAGCTCCTCGTAGGCGCAGGTGAGTTCTTTTACAGTGCCTGTCTGGGTCATGTTCTTCACTTGGGAAATGATCATGAGCGCTGTATCTTTAAGCATAAATCTTGCCAGGAAGTCTTTCTTAAAGGTATCTCAGTTCTTGTCAGTGTGCTCTTCATGCCACTTATTGCACCAGGTGCCAGCGTCATGGGTCATGCAAATGGAAATTTCTGCAATCCAAAATTGCTGTGGGCATTCCATCTGAGTCAGCTTGCTCTGGGCAGACTGGATCCATGCGGCAGCTTTGTTGTTGTTGGCCCCAGCAAAAGGTTCCAAGGCGGCGCTTCATAGTCTTTGAGCTACATAGGCGGGCATGGTGGTGTTGTCAGCTGGTTGCAGCATCAATGAGGGAGCCTGAAAGAAACCTTGTGCAGACATGTTGTTGAAGGCAAGTAGCAGGATTACTGTGTTTTGGTATAGGACAAATCCATTGGGCATCTTGGGACCAGGAGTATAAGGAGTCCAGTTGGGCAGGAGACCAGACATAATTCTGTTGAGGATTTGTTAGCTGCGGCATGTGTGGGCAACAGGCAGAATTTTTCAAGATAAGGTAGGATGGAGAACCTACCTGTGCTACTAATGTTGTAACTGTGCTGTTTTAGCAGAGTTACATAAGAAAAAATATTTAGAAGATAGATAATAATCTTTATTGTGAGATAGTGATTATATAGTGCATGTGAATCAAGGATAACAGGAACATGATTGGTGATCACACAGCTGGATGGAAGAAGGGGGTGGCTTGATCCTGGTAATGAGTCAAGCGCCAAAACAAGGTATCCACCATAAAGGATCATTATCTGTTCATGATTTTGGATTTGTTAATTCAAGTTGACTTCCTAGTCTGTCTTTGAGTGACCAGATAATTAGATTGCAGGTCACAAACCTGCTTGGTTGGAACCTTGCTGGCGGGTTGAGCCTACAGTTTCAACAATATACTTCTTAGAAGTATAATAAACAAGATAAGGGGAAAATTAAGATAAGAATGATAATTTACTGTATATGAGTTTAGAATATTAAATAGTATAAAGAGAAGCCACATATTGTCCATGTACTTTATGGTGGTCATGAGGCTTTCCAAGTAGTATTCTGCTTTGAGCTCAAAATGGTTGATCCCTATACTGTAAATTCAGAACCTAAACGTAAAAATGTGGGGTTGTCAAATCCTTGGTCCAAATTTTGAATCATGTTTGTAGGATAGCCTTTTTTTGATTAAATCGAATTCCTTGCATCTCTATTTGAATATTTAAAAATATGTTGACTCATAGATGCTTTTCAAATTTCAAGTCAAGCTGCATGTTTCAAATGGACAGAATGGATTGACTGGAATTGGATTTTAAGCGTTCAAATCCATCAACTGTTTCCATTAAGTTTGTGATGTTTTTTTGGAATTGTGAGAGTGTTAAATCTGAGAGCAGAATTTGAAATCATAAATGACTGCCACTAGTAAACACAGATAATAGTTTCAGGATTTGGGATCTGAATGAATGTGCAGTAAGAAACCAGTCCAAATCAGTCCAAATCAGTAAGCTCCACTCTGGATTAAATCAAATGAAAAATTAATCTTGATAGCCCTGTTTAGACATGAGAGTTAAGTGAGACATAAAATTGTCTAAACATGGAAATTATCCAATATTCTGCACTCCAAATCACTGATATAGCAACCACAAACCCATATAGTAAAATATGAGCTACCCTCCTGATGACGCAGAATTTTTTAAAAGTTTTTGCCCCCGGCGTAGCCGGGGGCCAAAAAAAATTTGTTTCAAGGAAGAAGGAGAGGTGGGAAAGATAAACCATCAGTTTAATACACTATGTATTCATGCATTGCTATTAAGGATATTGATTACAGTAGATTTTAGAAAATGCTAATAATAAAATATAGTTTTATATTACAATCTATTTTATTACAGTGCCTTTTCCTTGTTGTGGTGATTGTTTATTTTTTGTTGACAGTGTGCTTGCATTTAATTGGATATATTCACCTTCAGTTGCCTTGGCAATAGAAAATCAAGTTGCCTCCGCAACCACAGCTGGCCTCAGGGAGGCAATTTGATTTCCTATTGCCAAGGCAACTTAAGGTGAAACTATTGTCAAAACAGCAGGCTCAACCTACCAGCAAGGTTCTGAGTAAGCAGGTTTGTGACCTGCAATCCAATTATCCAGTCACTTGAAGCCAAACTAGGAAGTTGACTCAAATTTCCAAATCCAACAACATGAACAAATGCTGGTCCTTTACAGTGGATACCTTGTTTTGGCGCTTGACTCATTACCAGGTCAGGCCACCCCCTTCACTATCCCACCATGTGATCAACACTATCATGTTTCTATTATCCATGACTCACAATGACTATATAATACCTATCTCTCAATAAAGAATATTATCAAGTTTCCAAATATTTTTCCTTGTAACCCTGCCAAAAATCACAGTTATAACATTGGTAGCAGAAGTAGGTTTTCCATCCTACTTTATCTTTTAAAATTTTTCCTGTTGCCTGTACTTGCCATGGTCAACAAATCCTCAATAGAATCATGTCCATCCTCCCACTGGATTGGGCACCGTATACACCTGGTGCCAAAATACCTGACGGCTTTGTTCTCTACCAGAACACAGTACTGCTCCCTGCCTCTAATGCCTGTTGGCACAGGGGCTCTTCCACGCACCTGCCATTACTCCTCAAGCAACTGATGAAAGCATTATGCCAGCCTACGTAGCCCAGAGACTTTGAAGAGCCGCCTCAGAACCTTTTGCTGGAGCCAATGACAACAATGCCACAGCATGGATCCAATCTGCCCAGAGCAAGTTGGCACAACCGGAATGCCCACAACAGTTCTGGATTGCAGGGATCTCCATTATATCAACACACAACGCCAGCACCTGGTGCAACAAGTGGCATGAGGACCACACTGAGAAAGATTAGGACACCTTCAAGCAGGACTTCTTAGCAAGGTTTGTGCTGAAGGACACCACACTTATGATTATATGCCAAGTGAAGAATCTCACCCAGGCAGGCATAATAAAGAGCTCACCTGAGCATATAAGAAGCTTCATCTATGGGCCCCCTCAGATATGGTCTTTAAAACCCCAGCTCCCACCTCATGTACTACAACACACTCAAGTTGCACGTAATAAGACATGTTAAACTGGACCAGGTGACCAACTTGCAAAGTCTGTATTGTGAGGCAGAAAAAGCAGAACAAATGTACAATGCTTTCCACAAGGCACAAACTGGGAAAAGAGAGTGACTCAAAGACTGTTGCCTAACTGGACGCTCCAACCTTCTGCCTCCTGGGAATAATAACAACAACATCTCAAACCACAAACCTGTAGCCTCAAATGGGCATGAAAACAGGAGTAACAGCCAGTCAAATTGTACCCATTTCTGTATCACTGCCACACAAGACAATCAAAACAAGTGAAAAGGCCCGGGGAGAGCATTAAGCAAGCCAAGCTCTCCCTGAACAACTCCCAACTCACCCAACAATGAGTACCACCCCAAGGACGTGGACCAATGCCCAATGATTCAAGTGCCCTTGGAAGACCCAGTATTTTACACCATTTCCAGATATCCCAATAAACTGATGCCCTATCCTTTCTGCTTTTGCAGTTACAGAGGCTCAGAACTCCTGGACTTGGGTGCAGACCAAACCCTAGTCAGCAGCAGCTTTGTAGACAAGTTCAAGCTGACCACTAATCCTTTGCGGATTAAAAACATGGTTTTAGCCAATGAACATCACATTGCTGTGACAAAGGAAACGGCCCCTTCTCTGTCATGCTAGAGAACCTGCATTCCACCATCCTGGGCACTGTTGTTGATTCCCCCAAATTTGATATTGTGCTGGGGCTGAACTGGTTGCAAAGGAATAACCCCCAAAGTGGACTGGGCAACCTTGGTACTGACCATCAAACATGAAGGAGTCAATCACCAGATCTACCCTGACTCAGTGGACCAACCCCTGTACAACCACATCTTTGTACACATTACTGAAACCCTGGACAAAAAGAGTAACCTCAAGGCAATCAACTAGGACTCCTGCCAGTACAAGATCATACATTTCAAGGATCACCAGGATACCACTACTCCTCAGGATTGCAACATTGTAGCCTGCCATTCAGAAATCTTCAAAGAGGCTCTACCCGGGTTACCACCAGAGAAACACATCCAACACTCCATCCAACTCAAAGGAGCTGTACCTAAGGCGCAACCCATCTACCAACTTACCCCAAACAAAGACAACACCCTATGTGCTTACCTCAAGGAGGCGTTGGAAAAAGGACTTATATGCCCCTCACAGTCTCCCTTTGGTGCTGTTGTATTCTTTGTGGCAAAGAAAGATGGTAACCTTGTGTTGTGAATGCTGCCATTCACCATGTTTTTATTTTGCCTTTATTGGGTCATTTTGAGGACAAATCTCTTTCTTTCACTTTCTAACTTTGAAATGAGGCTGGTTCTGCATTGGGAAATAAAATTGTTCAGTTTCCTGATCCTGCGCAACTCACTTGCCCCACTCATGCTTGTGGCAAGTGATCCTACTGTCCTGGTAGTGTTTTGTGGTATTGCCAACTACTATATATTCCCAATCTTTATACCCAATAAAATTAAGTTCTATTCACATTTTTGTCTTTGTGTCTCCACGTACTTTAGCGCCTCTCTAGCCATGTCTAGTAGATATTATTCATTCAGGACCACAAGGTAATTGCATAGCCTTCCTGCCATTCTAACCAAGACTTAGTACAAATCCAATCCTAAGGTTAGGATTTCCCGTTGTGACTCTGTGCCACGCCTCAGATCACAACAAAAATGGTGCTCACTACAGGGGCTGTAAGCCCCTTGGTTACCCCCTTTCCAACTACATTTTCAGGACCTTTGCCTCCACCTATACAAGAGCTGACTTTGCCTGAAATTACCAGTCCTCCTATTGAGGAAGACATTGTCAACCCGCCTATTATCCCTACTGTGCTGAACCTTGGGAGTGGTCTCCACCTAGTGGCCTACTCTTTGGGTACCCCTGGCTTGGAAAAAGTTGTGGCAGTAGCCCTTGAGATAGCCCATGATGAGGCCATCCTTGCCTCCAGCTTCAGTTTAACCGGGCAGAATACTACAAATTGATTGTAGCGCCACAATTTCCCCAGCATCTCCTCTCAGCAGCTGGCTCCGCTGAACATCTATTGTCCTCCTTTGTACAACCTGCCTTAGCCCATCATCAAATGGTATAAGGCTTCATGTTCAGGAAATTTTGTTGCTGCAAGCCGCTGTCACTCATCACTGGGATCAGTTTGCGGCCTACCAGTAGTGGATTCATTCCCTGTTTTCCTTAGTATCCAACAATCAGCACAACTCTGTCACCTCCCAGTCTTGTTTAGTCACATCCATCAAAAGAATGCGCCATTCCATCCTGAGTATGTCAGAGAGCGCCTTCATGAGTTCCACCAACTGGAACAGCCTTGGAGTGCCCAAGTAGACTCTACTTTAAACGCCTATCTCACTGACTTCAAACAACTTGTGCAACAAATTTATTCAGTTCAGTGCTTATTCCTTTGACCAATTACAGCAAGTAGCAGTCTATGCTGCAAAGGGCCTCTGCAAACTTGGTGAGGACTTTGATCAAGAAAGGGTTGCTACTGCCGCCATCATTGCCAAACTCCAGACTCAAGTAAATGAACTGTCTTCCTCCAAAGCAGATGCCCTGCCTTCTCCCCCATCCAATGAGTTAGCAGATAAAGAACAGAAGCTCTGGGATGCCATCCAAGATTTAAGAGCATCTACCTGCAGTCAGGATTGCCCCCCCTAAAGTCCCTCAGCCTGACCCTTAAGTGCTTGAGCTGACAGATCAGGTTGCTGAATTACAGCAAGAGGTTGTTACTTTGCATGAGGCAATGGCATCTGTAATTAGTCCACCTGATGTTGTGGGCAAAGATGGTTGTTGCGCTGGCTTATCAGGAGCCCCCCCACATCTATTGTGCTAGAGAGTTGATAGCTCTAGCAAATGAAGTGGACCTCCTGAAGCAAGATCACCCTGAGCTTGATAAAGACGTACAAGAACTAAGTGAAGTGGTTGATTCAGTAAATGACAGGTTCACCCCTTGCCTTTTGGTAGGCCTATTTTTTACTTCTCAACTGGCTAAGCTTTCTGCGGTAGTAACTACTCAGGGTTGGCGCCTGGATGCTACTGAGAAACAGGCCGCCCTTGCTAATAATACAGGCACCCGCACTGCTGACACCTTGACTACCCTCAAAGATAGTGTTCACCAGTTGTGGGCCAGGCAGCCCCCCACTGAGTCAGAAGCAGAATTCTCCCCACGCATAAACGTACTTGATAGTAACAATGGTGGCCCAACTCCAGAAGCACATTTTAAGTCTACCTTTAAATAAGTTTTTGACCCCAGAATCTTGACCGTTGCAGCTTTCTTAACTATCTATGAAACTTCCATGAGAAGAGCCTTGGATGAAGTCAAGAAGGAACACATTTTGACCTGTCTACACCCGACCTGCCAAGAGGTAGTCATGCCAGAACTGCCCACCATTGAAACCTGGGAAGATATGAAGAAGCTTCTGATTGACAATTTTGGTGGTGAACTTAGTCTGGAGGTAAAGAAGGACGCCTTCATGCACATTGCCTTCAAACCAAAGGAGACCCTAGCTGAATTTGCAGATAGATTTTACATGGAAGGACAACAACTGATCACAAGCTGCCAGTTGACTGCACATGAAGCATACATGGCTTGCGCTCAAGCCCTCAAGGTTAACCAACTCCTGTGTCTTCACTTCAAGGCCCATAAAGCCATGCTTTCTTCCATGAAGAGCATAAAGACACTGTTGCAGGATATGCACCTTACCCATTCTGGGGCAGTTGTGCCAGAGAATCATGCTTCTTCTACCTCTGGTTTGTCTTTGTGTGGTCTGTGTATCCTTACCATGAACTTGCAGAATTCTCCTCATTGCCAGGGTTGCCTTAACTGTGAAAAAATAGGTCACCATTCCTGATTCTGCACCAATCATTGAGTTGAAAGAGCTGATCCCAAGGAACAGGCAGGAAAAGAACAGTTAACCTAGAGGCAGAGACACTCTTGGTTGACAATTCTTCCCTGTCTCCTCCAGTTCCCCCTTCCATTGCTGACTCTGAGCCTGCTGACAATGAGGCTCCTTCCATCCTGTTGCTATTCCACAACATATCTGATGACTCTGACATGGACAATTCTGATGTAGAAGATCCTGATTCCTATGGGTATTCCATCCTGGCTGTCCCTGAAACTATTACAGTCCCTTATAAGCTACATTCTGGGAAAACTACAAAACCAACAAGCCTCTCCCTGAAGCCAAGGAGGTTATCTCTCACCCTTACCTCACCCAGGCCAAGAGATCTCCTGTGCTTTTCAAGTCTTCTGAAGAAGCTGCTGAGGTTGCAGACCCTGTGTTCCAAAACGTCTCTGTCTTGCTCCCTCTCCAGACAGTCTATAAGGAGCTCCCGGGCTTAAGATGCATGCTTGAAAAGTGGGACAAAGAACTAACAGAAGATCAAAACATTCTGGCTATCCTCCCTCCCTTTGGTTGCATTACCACTTGTGTTGAAATATCCATCCAAAAGGTGAAAATTAAGGCTGTCTAAGACACAGGGTCTCCAGTTAATGCTGTCTCCTCAAAGCTGGTCAAGAAACTCAAACTTTCCCCCAACCTTAACTATCATCAATTGTATGGCACAGCTGGGCTGTCCATGAATCACGCTATAAGAGCTTAATCTTCTCTGCCCATGCAATTTGGCAAGCTGCTCTTGGCTGCGCCTGCTGTTGTCCTGGAGAACAAGAGCTATGACCTGCTAGTTGGTACTCAATTCCTTAGGGAATATAATGGGATCATCAACTTAAAGGCCGGCTACCTCTCTATCTTGGGATATGAAGTCCCTCTGATCTTTTATAAGTAAGTTAAAGTTCCTGGGAAGCATCTCAAGACATGTGCCTTGGAATATCCCACTGGTGTTTTCACTTTAAAATAGCAAACTCATTCCTTCAACATGAAGTGTCCTTCTATGGCTTGTCCTGCGTCTGAGGGGACTCCTCTCTTGGCCACTTCTGCTGTGACTATTCCTCCTGGGTCTCAAACTATCCTAGACTCTAAGATATCATATGAACTTCCTGAATTTACATTCCTAGAGTTATACTCTCCTCCCTTGCTAGGGCGCAATGAACCCTATCTCTGTCCAGGGATCTTGGATGTCTCCTCATAAAGAATCAGTTCAACCGCTAATTGCCAACTTGACTGCCCTCCCCATACATGTGTCTAGAGGGCAGGTTGTTAGCTATGGAAAGTTTTTGAATGCTCCTGAAGTCCTATCACTACATCCCTTTGGTACGTTCCAGGACTTCAACTTACATGAGGATGAGCCACAAATCCTATCATTGTTCACTGCCCAAGACTTTCTGCAACTATCTCTGGTTTAACAGAAGGAGGTGCTTGACCTACTGGATCAGTTTTTGGATATATTTGCTAAAGACAGCACAGATTATGGGTTAGCAAAAGGCGTCATTCACCAGATTGATACTGGTGATGCTCCCCCCTTTTGTGCTAAACCCTACTACCACAGTCAAGTAGAGGATGATCAGGTGTCTAAAGAGCTTAAGCAACTTCTAGACGCTGGACTGCTTGCTCCTTCCCAAAGTCCATGGGCCTCTCCCTTGCTCATACTGAAGAAGAAGGATGGATGCCATTATTATGTGATGGACTACCAACGCTTGAATTACTTAACCAAAAAGGATTTCTACCCTTTACCACACATTCATAATGCTCTCTGCCGCCTTGGAGGCTCTAAGTTCTTCTCTGCCATGAATTTAGCTTCTGGATACTGGCAAGTTGATCTCTCTCCCAAAGATAGACAGAAGGCTGCTCTCATCACTTTGGAAGGATTGTTTGAGCCCACTCAAATGCAGCAAGGACTCTGCAATGCTCCAGATACCTTCCAACAAGCCATGGATTCCATTCTCTATGATCTGAAGCTCTTGTATGTTTTAGTGTACTTAGATGATAAAACTGTCTTCAGTGCCACCTTCACTGATCACTTGGACTATCTCAAGCAGGTGTTCATAAAGATTCATGAAGCTGGACTTAAGTTAAAGCCATCTAAGTGCGTCTTCTTCAAGGAAAGCTTTGAATTCTTGGAGCATAAGGTGACTCAGACAGGAATCCGCCCCACGACTAAGAAAGTCAAAGCCATTGACAAAATGCTTCTGCCCACCAATCTGCGAGAAGTTCAGTCTTTCTGGGCATGATGGGATACTATAGACAATTTATCCCTGATTTTGCTGACACTAGTGAACCCCTGGTCCAGCTGTTGTGTAATGTCCCTTTCAAATGGACTGTCAGCCAGCAAAAAGCCTTTGAAACCCTCAAGCAAAAACTCAAAAAGGCTCCAATCTTAGTATATACTGACTCTAATAAGGAATTCATCTTGTATACTGATGCTAGTGACCTGGCTATTGGGGATATCTTGGCTCAACCAGATAATGAGGGTGTGGATCACCCTGTAGCTTATACCTCCTGCGTCTTGAATAAACATGAGAAGAACTACAGTGTGACCAAGAAGGAGTGCCTTACTGTGCTACATGCCGTCAAGCAGTTCTGTCACTATGTGTATGGCACCCATTTCACTGTGGTTACTGACCACGCTTCACTCAAATGGCTACAGCAACTCAAGGAACCCAAAGGACAACTAGCTAGATGGGCCCTCCATTTGCAAGGGTATGACTTTACTGTGTTGCACTGCCCCAAGATTCAACATCAGAATGTGGATGGCCTGTCCAGAATGCTCATCCTTGCTCTACTACCTGCTGAAGCTGACCAGTTGTATGAACTAATTGGATACCCTTCATCATGGGAAAGTAAGACTGAGGAAGTTTGAATTGCCCTTGCTAAGCTATCTGAAGACACCCTCATTTGTGACAATCAACTTTTTAAGAAGGTACAAGACCATTACTTGCCCTATGTAAGGCCTAGTCTTTGCCTTCTGTTGGTGCTGCAAGCCCATAAGGAGACGGGACACGGAGGAGTTGCCAAGACCCATGCCTGGCTCCAGAAGAATTACTTCTGGGAAAATCTTTACTTGCTGATCCCAGATGTTATTGCTAGTTGCCATGATTGCCAGCTCCAACATCCTAAAGCCGCCGCTCATGAGTTCAAGCTAGTCCCCCTCAACATGCCTTTCACACTGTTAGTATTGACGCTGTAAGGCCTCTCCCTTGCTCCTGCTCTGGCTGCCGCTTTATCCTAATTGCTGTTGATCATTTTAGCAAGTGGGTAGAAGCTTGCCCTACTAAAGACATCACTGCTGAGACTACTGCCGCCTTTCTGCTGCAAGATGTATTCTTCCATCATGGTTGCCCTCAGGTGTTGTTGTCTGACAATGGGACTAACTTCAACGCCAAGTTAGTGACCTCTATTATTGAAGCCTTGGGGTCTCACCAGTCTTTCTCTGCCCCCTATAGTTCTTCCACTAATGGGGAAGTTGAGCGCGCCAACTCAACTCTGGTTTCTATCATGAGGAAGCTTACTTATACTGATACCGCCAACTGGGATCTATACTTACCCACTGCTCTCTTTGCCTATTGCCTTAGCAAGCATTGTGTCACCGGGATTCTCCCCATTTACTATGCTGTATGGTTGTGAATCCATTACCCCATTGCTCCTGGGGCCCCCTACTCTTCTCTGATAAGGCCATGAACCCTGATGAGCACATCAAAGATCTAGTCAACTGCATCATTAATATACAGGCTACTGCCTACACGTCTGCCTATAAGACTAAGCTGCTTGAGATCTCCCCTGACAATGCCAGGAGATCCCTCCTGCCTGATTTTGCCATTGGGGACCATATTCTGTATTATCAACATAGAGTGGGAGGACAAGCTCATAAGCTAGACTTGTTATGGATTGGGCCCTTAGAAGTGACCTTTAAGCAAGGATTGGAGTATACGGTAAAGCTCCTCTCTAGTGTTTGACCCTTTTCTCAAGTACATGCTAAGTTTCTCTGCAAGTATCACCCCCCTAAGGCCAATCTAGAGGGGGTAATGCCATGAATGCCACCATTTGCCATGTTTCAATTTCTCCTTTGTTGGGTTATTTTGAGGACAAATCTCTCTCTTTTGCTTTTGCCCTTTGAAATGAGGCTGATTCTGCATTGAGAAATACAATTGTTCAGTTCCTGATTCTGTGCAACTCACTTGCCCCACTCATGCTTGTGGCGAGTGATCCTACCGTCCTGGTAGTGTTTTGTGGTTTTGCCAACCATTATATATTCCCAATCTTTATACCCAATAAAATTAAGTTCTATTCAAATTTTTGTCTTTGTGTCTCCACGTACTTTGGCGCCTCTCTAGCCACGTCTAGTAGATATTATTCATTCAGGGCCACAAGGTACTTACATAGCCTTTCCTGCCATTCTAACCAAGACATAGTACAAATCCAATCCTAAGGTTAGGATTTCCTGTTGTGACTCTGTACCACGCCTCAGATCACAACACCTTCAATTAGTCATGGATTACCAAGCCCTCAACATAGTCACCATCAAGAATTTTTATCCACTTTCACTCATTGACAGCCTCTTTGATGCCCTGGGCGGCGCCACAGTCTTATCCAAGATTGACTTAACTGCAGGCTACAACCAAATCCGCATCAAGGAGGAAAATATACCCAAAACAGCCTTCTTCACTAAGTATAGATCATACAAACGTGGGGTGCTCAATTTTGGGATAAAAAACACACTATCAACCTTTGTGACATTTATGAACAAAGTGTTTGCCCCCCCACATTGGCAAACACACCCTAGTGTACCTGGACAACATTATTGTCTACAGCCCTTCAGTAGAACAACCTCATAAGGTCTTAGAGGCAGTCTTTGCTACTCTGGCACAACATAAACTGCTAGCCAAGCCCTCCAAATGCCAATTCTTCCACAAGCAGTTGCCCTTCCTGGGACACAAAGTTTCAAAGGATGGCATTAATCCTGATAACCAGAAAATCCAGGCCATCTGCAAAATGCCACCTCCAAAAGTCACTTCAGAACTCTGCACGTTCCTGGGAATGGTTGTCTATGTACAACAATTCATCCTCAACTGTGATGTCCTGACTGCACCTCTGTCCACCATAACTGGTGCCAAATCCAAGTTTGTATGGACCCCTCATTGTGACCTTTGCTTCAAACTTCTTAAAGAGAAGCTCACAACTTCACCCATCTTACAATACCCCAAACACAATGGGGAATATCAAATGGAGACAGACGCCCTGATGCATTCATTGGGGGAGTACCACAAATCAAGAACAACAATGGTGACTTCCTGCCTATAGCCTGAGTCACGTAAACTGACAGACAGCAAGTGCCAATACCCCATACATGACAAGAAATTGTTGGCAATTGTATGCTGCCTGGTCAAATGGCGTTGTTACTTGGAACGTCAGGAGGAATTCACAGCATTAACTGACCACAAATCACTCATAAACTTTGAAAAATAGGAAAATCTTTCCTGTCAACAAGCATGTTGGATGGAGCTCCTAAAAAGGTTAAATGGTCAAACATTATAAACCTGGTCCAGAACTTACCATGGCAGATGCACTCTTGCTCCTGTATGTTAGAGCCACAAGGGGCAAAAATGGGATTGACCCAGACTGGCCCCTCTTGTTACTTCAGAAAAAGAACAAAGGCTTCCTCCCTGGCACAACCAACATAACAAAAGAAACAGTCATAAATAACAAGCACTTATTAACAGACGTGTATGGAACCTTGCATTGAAAAAGGTCCGACGGAACCACCATCCCTTATATTCCCATGTATCAGTGAGTTGACACCATCCTACTTGTCATAGAGACCTAGGACACAAAAAAAGCTGTAACCTCTACAAATTCCTTAAACACAAAGCATGGTGGCTAACTCTATACTGGGACGCCCAGGAAGTCTTGGAACAATGCAAATTATGTGAGAAATTTTCAAAAAACAATACTCCGCCTAAGTCAGTATTACTTATTTTCAAGCAACAACTCTTCAAGGTGTGGGCCCTAGACAACGTGGGGCCCATGTCAGGGAAACACAATGATAAGAAATACATCATCACTGCCATAGAATTGGCTACAAGATGGCCAGTAGCCCAAGCAGTAAAGGCGCACACTGGCAATGATGTACAACAATTAATAGGAAAAGAAAGCATCTGTAAGTTTGGAAAGCCAGAGCTCCTGATAACTGACAGAGGCAATGAATTGACCTATGAAGATATCAATGTATACCTCACCAAGAATAGGGTCCAGCACACAGTGACAACACCTTACCATCCTCAGGCCAATGGATGTGTGGAGCAGCTGAATGGCAGCCTAGCGCAGGCCCTGGAAAAGCTCACTGCCGGGAGACATGAGGACTGGTATAAGCAGCTACCAACTGCATTGCTTGTATGCCAGACCCGCATTAACAGATCCACCAGGAAAAGCCCCTTTGAGCTAGTTTATGGCACACAACCCAATATCATCCAAGCGCTATCAGGACCCAAGCTGGAAATGCCAAGTAAAGTTTCATCCCGCTTGGACCCTCAAGTCATACAGGCCAACAGCAACCAATTAGAAATAGAAGAAAAATACATATATAATACCTTTGTCCCCATTTACAACAGACATAAGGCCAGTGACAAAGTCTGTGTAATGAATACCAACAAGAGTAAATTGCAGCCAGAAAAGTGGTCCCTTCCATTATCCTAAAGGTAAACAAAAACAATACTTACCTTGTGCAAGGACTCTGGAAAAGCAAACAAGACAAGATCTTCCATCACAACTGCCTAAGACTCTGTAAAGTAAGGCAAAAACAGTGTGAGATTGTCCTACCTGCCACCAAACAACAGTTAGTACAATATGGCAACCGGACTCCCAACAACCTGCCCCAGAGGAGGCCAACCTTCAGTTGGGGGTATCAAAAAAGCAGGGTTGACCCTCCATCAAGGTTCCAAGTAAGCAGGCTTGTGACCTGCAATCCAATTATCCAGTCACTTTAAACCAGACTAGGAACTCAACTCAAAATTTCAAATCCAAAAACATGAACAAAATATGATCCCTTTGGGTGGATACCTTGTTTTGGCGCTTGACTCATTACCAGGATCAAGCCACCCCCTTTACCATCCAACTGTGTGATCAACACTATCATGTTCCTGTTATCCATGACTCACAATAACTATATAATCATTATCTCTCAATAAAAAATATTATCTAGTTCCCAAATATTTTTCCCCTTGTAACTCTGCTAAAAAAGCACAGTTATGACACTATCAAATTAAATGCAAGCACAGTATCAACAACAAATAAAAAATCACCACAAAAAGGAAAAAGTAACGTGATGAAAATAGATCTTAATATATAATTCTACTTTATTAGCGTTTTCTAATTCATTTAATAGTAAGCATCTAAATTTTAGCTGTCCTAAAATGGAATTGGGTGATTTTTGATAATGCCTGTGATTCCCAAAAGAATTAGCACAGATCTACTCTAGATCCTTTGACTTCCTGTTTGAGATGCTCACAAATTAAATTTATTTTGAAGTTACCTCATTTTTGATTTTAAATTTAGACCAAGGATTTGACAATCCCACATTTTATGTTTAGGTTCTGAATTTACAGTAATAGATGGGCAAATGATAAGAGTGCCACCAGCTTAATGATTAGCCAGGGAATTATTCAGGGAGTTACTTGGGTGGTTTTACTTTCCCAAGAGGGAATAATCAAAGATATTGTGACATCTCCCCCTGGGGTTCTGAAAAGTGGAACCTTAGGAATTTTCTTGAGAGTTTTGGGGATCTGGGCTTGGTGTTGATCCAGTTTTGCATTGGGGACAGGAAGTCAAGAGTTAGGTTGTGCTATTCTTGCTTTGCACAGACAGATTAGGTCATGGTGCATACGATTGAGTTCTGTACAACTGCCAATACCTTTGACAAGGTAAGTGATGTCTGGTTTGACTTCCATGACAATTTCTGGTCCTTGTAACCCTGGTTCCAATTTGTGCACATTGTGATTAATGACTCAGATCTTGTCCCCAGCTTGAAATTTTTCCTGTTGTATGAGGATTGCTTCCCTCTCAACCTTTTCCTTGTCCTCTTAGAATTTCCTGGTGTGATGTACGCCAGGATTACTGTTGTCTGGTACTTTATTAGATAGAGGTAATTATAGTTCTGGCTTAGTACTGACAATGGAAATTTTATGTCCATAGACAAGTTTTTATAGGCTTTTGCATGTATTACAGTTAAATTGTGTTCTGTACACCCTAAGTGCTGTTGGCATCATGTCAGCCCAGGCTTTCATATTGTTGGCAGATAATTTACTGAGAGCTTCTACAACAGAACCATTTAGTTTTTCCACTCTCCTGTTTGCTTGTGAGTGATGGGGGCTGTCAATAGTGTCTTTATCCCATTTTTAGAAAAGTAGAATTGTTGTCAATAGCTTTAAGCTTGGTTCCTCTGTCCGTGATCAGGAGTTCAGGTTCCCAAACTTAGCTATGATCTCATTGCCAATAAATTGCCTTGTATTGCTTTATTTGTGTTCTTTTGTGGCTTGCGCTATGGGCCACCTAGCTGCATAGTTGATATATGTTATGATGTACTTTTTTGCCTTTGTTGTTGTCAGACATGGGTCCCACAATATCCAGTGACCACACTTTGAAAGGCTGTGTGATTGACTCTGGTATTACTGACTTGGGGGTGCCTTAGAGCGGGCATACTTTTCACATCCTTGGATTGTTTAAGCACTTCCTTAACATTGTCCAGAATGTTGGGTCACCAGTAGTGTGTCTTGAGGCATTCATGCAAGTTCCTGATTTGTATGTGTCCCAGATCTCTGTGATATTATAGGATGGAGTCAATTCTTTGTGTTGACGGGACGTAGGATACAGTATTATCATTTGATAATATATGGTGTAGAGTACCATATAAAATTTTGAACATATGTTTGTTCTTGAGGACTTTATCTTGAATATTCATTGATTTACCAGGTGGGAACTCCTCTTGGAGATTTCCTATTATTGACATGGGACAATTGGGGTATTTATAAGTGCATACAATGTGTTTACAGCATAGCCTTGGCAGGCCATCTGTGGTAAGCATTTCCTTGCCTGATTTGTATTCAATTATCATGGGGTACCTCTGTATAAGGCTGATCCATTCAGCTTGTTATCTAGATAGATGTTGTCAAGTCTTAAAGAACACCAATGACTTGTGTTTGGTTAGCACTTTGAATATATGTGCACCTTCTAGATAGCATATCCACTTCATAAAAACAGTGGACAATAGCTACCAGTTTCTTGTCATGTATTGGGTATCTTTACTTACCGCCTGACAGCTTTCTTGATTCATATTCTACAGGGAGGAAGTTCTTTTCTGCATTTTGAATATGGATTACTCCTCCTATTGCATAATTGGGGGTGTCAGTTTCTAATTTGTACGCTCCTTCATGATTTGAATACTGTAAGATAGGAGCAGTGACCATTTGTTCTTTTAATTGTTGAAAGTGTTGATCTCTCAACAGTGTCCACGTATTTTTTTGTATTTCCAGTAATTGCAGATAAGGGACCAGTCAAGGTTCCCCAGTCAGGGATAGATCTTCTGAAATAGGATACCATGCCTAGGAATGTACAAAGTTTGCTTTTATTTTGAGGCGCTGACATGCCAGTTATGGCACATATCTTTTCAGGGTCTGGTTTTATTATGTCCTTACTGATAATTTGTCCTAGGAATGAGAATTTGGACAAGAAGAAGTCATATTTTGATGGTTTAGATATGATTTGGTTATCTTTGAGAATGCAAAGGACCAGTAAGATGTCTTTCCAGTGTTGTTTCTAAGTGGGGCTGTATATGATTATGTTGTTGAGGTAGACTATAGCCCTTTTTCTGATGTTATTTTTAAATACTTCATTAATAAAGGTCACAAAGGTACTTGGAGCATTTTTCATGCCAAAGTTAAAGACAACACATTCAAACAAGCCATACTTAGTTCTAAACCATTTTTGGGGATATTTTCTGGTTTAACACAAATTTGGTGATATCCTGTGATTAAATCAATTTTTGTGAAGAACTGGGACCCCCAGGGCGTCAAAAAGGTCCTCAATCAGGGGCAGGAGATACATTTTCTTAATTGTGACCTTATTTAGCCCCATGTGATTAGTTACTAGGTGCAATCATACATCTCTTTTTTGTTACAAACCTAGACAGCCACGCCAAAAGGAGATTTGGATGGTTTTATGAGTCCTTTTTCAAAGGCTTTGTCCAGGTAGGCCTTTAGCGTATTGTCTTTGTGTGGTGTTAGGCAGTATGTGGGGCGTACTTTTGGCACACTCCCCTCAAATTCATTTTCTGCTGGATGCCTCAATCAGGTGGTAGGCCTGGTAGCTTTTCTTGGGAAATGGAAGGTAATTCCTGGATTAGCTGTTTTGGATGGGGTCTTGCCTGAGTGAGGTTTCTACATTTTTAAAGTTTATGATCTCATAGCTGTAGGTGTTCCAATTGATCTTAATAGGGTCATTTTCCTCTTCTGTTTCTGTGATTTTTACAAACACATGGTGCTGTAACTGTACTGTTTTAGCAGAGTTATAAGGATTAAAATATTTGGAGACTAGATAATTATCTTTATTTGAAGATAGGAATTATATAGTTGTTCTGAATCATTATAAGAGTAACATGATTGTTTTGATTACTTGGTTGGATTATGAAGGGGTGGCTTGATCCTGGTAATGAGTCAAGCGCTAAATTGCTTCATTCACTGTATGGGATCATTGTTTGCTCATGTTGCTAATTCTGGGAATTCAAGTCAACTTCCTTGTTTGGCTACGGGTCACTGGGAAGTTGGATTGCGGGTTACAAACCTGCTTAGTTGGAACCTTGTTGGAAGGTTGACCCTGCTGTATCAACACACACACACCCCAGCTAAAGGTTGGCCTCATCTGGAGGGAGTTTATTTGTGAGGTTGTCAGGAGCTTGGGCGCCGTACTGGGCCAGTTGCTGCTTGGTTACAGGTAGAGCGGCCTCACATTATCTCTACCAGGCCTTACAGAGGAGTAACCAGTTATGGTGGAGGATCTTGTCCTGTTTACGCTTGCTTATTCCTTGTATCAGGTAAGTGTTGTTGTTGTTGTTGTTCACCTTTAGTACAATGGTGGGGCTTACTTTTTCCAGATGCAGTTTGTTTTTATCTGTGTTCATCACCCAGACCTTGTCCCCACCTTTGTGTCTAGCTTAAATAGGGACAAATGTGTTTTGTAGGTGTTTCTCTTCCTTATCCAGTTGAGCACTATTAGCTTTTAGTACTTGGGGTGCTGAACAAGGGAGACTTTTTTGGGTATTTCTAACTTTGGTCCTGTAAGGGCTTGGATGATATTTGGTTGTGTACCATATACAAGCTCAAAAGGCCTCTTCCCAGTGATCTGTTCACCCAAGTGCAACATACAAGGAGTGAAGTTGCTAGTTGTTTGTGCCAATCCTCAGGTCTCCTGGCCGTGAGCTTGGCAAGGGCCTGCACTAAGCTTCTGTTTAGCTGCTCAACTTGGCTGTTGGTCTGAGGGTGGTAAGGTGTGATTACTGTATGTTTGATCCATTCTTTGTGGGGTAAACAATTGTGCTTTCCAAGGTCAATTTTTTGTCTCCATTTGTGATCAATAGTTCTGGTTTACCAAAATTGCTAATAATCTCTTTCCAAATGAAACATCAGACATTATTGCCAGTATGTGTCTTCACCGCTTGTGCTACTGGCCAGTGAGTGGCAAAGTGAATGGTGGTGATTATATACTTCTTGATGTTTTTTCTTCCCATAATTAGCCCAACAATGTTGAGAGACCACAGCTTAAAGGGTAGTTGAGAACAAATGGGCAGCACAGACTTTGGGTAGTATCATTTTTACAAACTTTATGCATACTTCACACTGTTTGAGGAGCTCTTGCACGTCTTGGTACAGGGTCATTCAATATGCTTTGTGCTTTAAAAGTTAATTGAGATTGAGGCTATTTGTATAACCTAGATATCAGTGGTAATGTAAGATGGTGTTGGCTCTTTGAGTGTAGGGATGCATGGGATGGTACTTCTGCTAGTCATTTTTTGTTATAGGGTCCCATATATGTTGGCAAAGAGGTGCTTGTTCTTGGTGATAGTATCTTTTTTTATGTTGGTGGTGCCTGGGGGGAAACCCTCACCTTGGTTTGGAGTACTAGGAGGAGCCAATCTGGGTCCAGCCCATTTTCACCTCTTGTGGCTCTGATGTATAGGCAGGAAAGGGCATCAGCCATTAACAGCTCAGGTCCAGGCTTATACGGGATATTCATGTTAAATCTTTCCAGGAATTCCATCCAATGTGCTTGGCGTTTAGATAGATTGGCCTGGGTCTTCAAATAGATAAGGGACTTGTGATTGGTCAGGGAAGTAAATTCTTCTTGGCTCTTTATTTAACAGCGCTATTTTACTAGACAATGGGCAATGGCCAACTTTTCCTTATCATGGATAAGATAGCAACATTCACCATCTGCCAGCTTAAGTGTCAGGGACCCACTTGACAGTGAAAAAATCCCTATTTGGTGGGCCAAGGCCCCTAAGTTAATCCCTGCTATTACTGAGCCAATGGGTACTGTGATCATGGCAAGATGGCCTAAATGACCCAGATAGGCAAATCTTCCCAGCATAGAGCTGAAGCAACCAAGCATATAATACCCCACTATGTATGTTAACAGATAGAAGGAGGCGTAGGGTCTAACCAACAAAGGTTTGGCAGGAGGAGGAGTGAATAAACAATCATAATGGAATTTGCGTCCCCAGTGGCCAGAGGGGTACTTAAACCATCCATGGGCTAGAGATTACTTTTGATGAGAATTCTTGGGAGAGGAGTTGTGTCAGTCAGTAGTGGGTGTTGGGTTCTCCAAAGCTAACACCATAGACCAGAAAGAAGCTAGAAACCAGAACAGGAATAGAATTCCTTTCATGGCTTCAAAATAGGATATCAGAAGGTAAGTTTTTGGCAGATGTGGAATAAAAGTCTTTATTGTTGGAACAAGTAAGGAGGATAAAGATAGTTCACTTAAATACCTCAACAGAGAGGCTGGAACATTTAAGAGGCTATTATAATTTGAGAGGAATGGCCAAGTAATTTCCTGAAATTAATGGATAAAACTAATACCTGTAGCATATGGGCAATCAATTGAGTCTGAATACTAAATACAACATTATAGACAGTAGAAAAAAACAAACACCAGCCACAAGATCAGAGTAATTTAAGTAGTGTATATGCTTAAACCTAAAGTAAAGTGGGTTTGGAGCCGTATTTGCCACTAGTGTCAGGATATTTGAGAGTGGCAGCAAGGTTGGAGGCAGCCAATCATCTGTCAAGCGGTAAGTGATGTGTATAGTGTTGTTATTAACACTTGCAGAGGCAAACCCAAAGTTGAAATTCGAAGTTGAATGAATGAAACCTTTATAAATATGTAATTCAAACTGAACTTTGGACTTAGAACTAACTGTTGACTTCATTTTAGGGTTCAATCCCTGTCCCTGTCCAGGTTTGACCCAGTAAATAATTTTGTCAAATACTTTGTTGGCTTCTGGGAAATGTGAAGATTGCATGATTAGATTTTTGTGAATACCAGATAAATAATTGTAGTCAGGGAAGAATTCCCTGACATTATGTGATTCAATGACTACTAGTAGGATGTGCCATTGTCTGTTTTGATTTGTAAAACTCCTTCAATGGAGGCATCTGTTACAACATCTTCAATTACTCCCTCTCGGGGAATTAAGGCCCCAAGTAAATCACCAAGCGGCTCACTGAGTGGTTCACTGCCCAGTCAATAAACTGTTGGCACCATTATCAGTTAACTATCTATGACAGGGATCACTCAATCCAGGTCCTAAATGGAACACAACTTGATTAAGCCTCGTGACCCAAGAGAAACATTACTCATATAACCCCCATGATCTCCATGACGTACATGGACAACATGTGGCTTGTCATGATACTATATAATATTCTATATTCATATCCAATAAAGTATCATTCTCTTCTTAATCTTCCCCTTTATTTTGTTTATTATACTTCTCAGAAGTATAAACGCAACAGTGGTAGCGCAGGTAGGTTATCCATACCTACCCAACTCAAAGGAAAAGTTCCTCCCAAGAAAAGAACCCAAACAATGTCACTCCCTAACGGCTAGAGAGATTACAAAGAAGGACAAGATGTTCCCCCAGGCCTTGTCATCTACAATAATGTCCTTGTACCCATTAATCAGTACAGCGCTCTCAAAGCCCGCAGACTGTTCCCCACTACGCCAACCACAACAGCGCCTACACAACCTGAGATACCCAATATTGTGTTCCAACGCTTATGTACCGCTGAGATTGGTGCCTTTGCAGGACTACACTGTGAGAATGCTTCTCTTTGGATCAACAGCACCAAGAGCAAGTTCAAACAAGTGGAGTACCTGCAAAGACTTGGGGTCATCAAAATTGCCCTCCACGTCACAGGAAACGCTTCACGTTTTTTTACTGAATGGCTAGCCAAATACCCTGACCAGAAGAAAAGTTGATTACTATTCAAAGCTTTATTCCTCAAAAAGTTCTCCATGAAGGACTCAGAGGTGGTGATTATGACCAAACTTTGAACCTTCAAAATGACAGGAACCATCAAAGAATATATTGCAGCATATAAAGGACTACGTGACTGTGCGCCCAACATCATCAACTTTGATGAACTTGGGCCACGCCTGGACTTCTACAATGGCCTTCCCACACACATTAGACATCAGTTTGACATGACCTGCTGCAAGAACCTCAAGTATGTATTCCTAGAAGTGAAACACGCAGCTCAGAAGTCTGACAATCTACATGCCACCAACAAACACAAGGAAAACCCTGCAGCTAAAAGAGAGCCTTGCCCCAATAAGCAAAACAACTGAGCCAACAGTACCCAGCCTTGAAACAGGAATCACACTGCAAAAGCCAACCAGGCTAGCACCAAAGATACCAACAAGGAGGGAAAAGCTCAGGGGAGTGCTTAGGCAAGCGCTTTCCCCTCTTCACAAGACTTGTACAGAGAACAGGACATGGACTCAATTACCATGATCCAGGTTCCCTCCAGCAATCCTCTATTGTTTGCCGCCCAAACTGGAAATAAACTCCTTACATATCCTTTCCGTTTTTGCAGATACCAGGGCACATCACTATTTGACACTGGAGCCAATCAATCACTCATTAACAAGAGTTTTGCAGACCTCATGAAGTTACCTACCGTTTGAAGTAGCATCAAGAAAGTCATCATGGCAGACAACTGCAGCACACCAGTTACCCACGAGGCAAAACCTTTCTGGGCCCAAATTGGAGACGTCTAAATGACATTTAGCGGCCCCATCATTCCAATCCCCAAATACAATATCATACTTGGATTAGATTGGATGCAAAAGGCAAAGCCTCACATTGACTGGGACAGTGCCACCCTCACTATCCAGCAGAGAGAAGTCCACTATCACGTGTACCCAACACATCTTGACACCCTCATGAGGGATCACATATTTGTAAAGATCATGGAAACAGAGAAAGAAACTGACATCAGCAAAATCAATTGGAGCACATGTACATATGAGGTCATACACTTCAAAAACACAGAAACTCAACACAAACAGAACCCAATTAGAGACCAGCTAGTCAATAAATTTCCCTCTGTATTCCAAGAAACACTACCCAGGTTGCCCCCTGATTGGGGTATACAACACAAGATTGACCTAAAAGATATTGTGCCTAAGGCAGGACCCATCTACCACCTCACGCCACAAGAAGACAACACTCTGAAAGCTTACCTTGACAAAGCACTCAAGAAAGGCCTCATCAGACCCTTGAAATCACCCTTTGGTGCCACTGTCTTCTTTGTGGAAAAGAAAGATGGAGGCCTCCACCTGGTCACAGACTACAGGGCCCTCAACAAGGTCACAATAAAGAACAGGTATCCCCTGCCCCTAATTGATGACTTTTTTGATGCCCTGGGGGGGTCCCAAATCTTCACAAAAATTGATTTGACAGCAGGATATCATCAAATTTGCGTGAAACCTGAAGACATTCCAAAGACCGCATTTCAAACTAAATACAGATCCTTTGAATGTGTTGTTCTCAATTTCAGAATGAAAAACACTCCCAGTACCTTTGTAAACTTCATGAATTAAGTATTCAAGAAACACATTGGGAAAAGATTAATTATCTACCTGGACAACATCATCATTTACAGTCCCAACCTTCAACAAGACTGGGAAGACGTACGCGGAGCCCTCTGTACCCTGTAGGAAAACCAACTGATTGCCAAACCGTCCAAATGTGAGTTCTTCTTGACTGAACTACCATTCCTTGGCCATATCATTAGCAAGTACAATATCAAGCCAGATCCAGACAAAATACGCACTATAACAGATATGCCAGCCCCAAGGAACAAGAGAAAAACTCCGCACTTTCCTTGGAATGGTAGCCTATGTACGCAGGTTCATCCCTGACTGGGGTGCTCTGACAGTCCCCTTGTCAGCCATCACTGGGAAAACAACCAAATTTGTTTGGACACCTTTACAAGATCAACATTTCCGCCAACTGAAAGAGCGCATGGTTACTGCCCCCATCCTGCAATACCCAAACTGTGAGGGTATCTATGAGCTAGAAACCAACGCCTCTGATTATGCCATACTGTAAATTCAGAACCTAAGCGTAAAAATGTGGGATTGTAAAATCCTTGGTCCAAATTTCAAATCACTTTTGTGGGCAACTCAGCTGAGTGAAAAATAAATGTTTAATAAAATCAAACATTTAATTTGACTTTTTTGATTTATTTAAATTGGCAAATTTCAAATCTCTTGAGTAGATAATTCAACTAACAAAAGACAAAACTCAGCAAACAAATGCGGGATACATGAATCAGAAATTTGGGATTCTTATGTACAATTTGAGATTTCTTGTACTTCAAACAAATCATAGACATCATGGAAAACTTAACAAATCTGAAATTGCGGGATTGTCAAATCCAAGAAACAGATTTCAAATCAAAAATGAGGCTAATCCAAAATAAATATAATTTATGGGCATCTCAAAAAGGATGTCAAAGGATCTAGAGTGGATTTGTGCTAATTCTTTTAGGAATCATAAGCATTCTCAAAAATCACCCTATTCCATTTTAGGACAGCTAAAATTTAGATGCTTGATTACAGTAGATTTTAAAAAATGCTAATAATAAAATAGAACTATATATTACAATCTTTTTTTACCATGTTGCCTTTTCCTTGGTGTGTTGATAGTTCATTTGCTGTTGATAAGGTGTTTGCATTTAATTGGATGGTTTTACCTCCAGTTGCCTTGGCAATAGGAAATCAAGCCGCCTCCCCGAGACCAACTGTGGTTGCAGAGGCAGCTTGATTTCCTATTGCCAAGGCAACTGGAGGTGAAACTATCCAATTAAATGCAAGAAAATTATCAACAGCAATCAAACTATCAACACATCAAGGAAAAGACAACGTAATAAGATAGATTGTAATATACAATTCTATTTTATTATTAGCATTTTTTACAATCTACTGTAATCAAGTATCTTTAATAGCAATATATGAATACATAGTGTAGTAATTTGATGGTTTATCTTTCCCCCTCTTTGCTTCCTTGAAAAGAAGTTTGTTTGGCGCCTTGGCTACGCCAGGGGCCAAAAACCTTTTAAAAATTTCTGTATCATCAGGAGGATAGCTCATATATCATTATATGGTTTTGTGATTGCTATTTTAGTGATTTATAGTGCAGAATATTTCATCATTTCCAGTTTAGTCAATTTTACATTTAACTTAATTTCATGTCTAAACATGGTTGTTGAGATTGTATTTTCCATTTGATTTTAGTTGTGGTGGAGCTTCTTGATTTGGGTTGATTTGTCCTAGTTTCTTACTTTACATTCAATTTGGATTCCAGTTCCAGCAATTAATATATGAGTTTACTAGTGGCATTCAAAAGTGATTTGAAATTTGGTTCTTGGATTTGACAATCCCGCAATTTCAAAAAACATTGCAAACTTAATGAAAATGGTTGATGAATTTGAACGCTTCAAAACTGATTCCAGTTAATTCATTTTGTCCATTGGAAATATGCAGTTCAACTTGAACTTTGCAAAGTGTCTATGAGTTCCTGCATTTTTAAAAATTCAAATAAAAATGCAAAGAATTCAATTTAATTATAAAAGGCTATCCCACAAAAGTGATTTGAAATTTGGACCAAAGATTTGACAATCCTGCATTTTTATGTTTAGGTTCTGAATTTACAGTAGGTTTTTTTGAATAAAAGCAATCATTGGTCTCAATTGGACCACTTCCAACCTTTAAGTTTTCTATATAATCTATAACTATAACACAAGACTCATTATCTAATTTTTAATATCTTTTTTATATTCCCTATTTTGATGAATATAAAAGTCTTGGTGCTGCTTAATAGTCTTTAAGTCATTATCTATAGATTCTGGTAATGGTAAGTTTTTACTTTCACATTATTCCTTCTTTTTTTCTAGTGGCTTTTTTAAATTACAAATATTGCACACATCAGTTTGTTTTTTACTTTTTATTATAATTTTAAGGATTAATTTATAGTAAGTAGAAATTGAAACTGATGTTTCATTTTTATTTTCAATTTTCATATATATTTTTGTTTTTAAGAGAGAGTATTTTATTGCAGTTAAGTATTCACTCATTTATTTTTCAATATCTTTATAAATTTTTTCAGGTACTTTTTTTGTAAACTGGCTTGTTTCAAAAGAATTTTCCAGCAATTTTTTAATTATTTTTTTAGTTATTTCTTTTTTAACAAATAGTTCTTATTTTTTTTGCTCTTTTTGTTTAAGTGTCAAGGGAGTGGATGTACAAGCATTCTGACTACTACCAACCTACTTAACATCCAGCCATTGCCTGATTTGGTGCCCTTCCAAGATACCATTTGACATATCAATAATGGTAACCAAGCAATATCACATGACAATCCAAGTATCCAGTGGCTTGAACCTATCCCGCACATGACCAACCCCTAGGTTTGATCCAACTAAATCTATGCCACAGCCCAATCTATATAAGTCTAAAATATTATCCAATAAAAGATACTTCTCTTCTCTTCTAATTCCATATTTGAAGCTTCCCCAAAAGGCGCTCCTTATCACTGGTAGCAGCTACAGTTCTTTGACCACATCCATATAAAGAGAAAATGACTGACCAAAACCCGCCCACCTTTGCTCATGTACTCAACCAGGCCACATCCCAGGAGACCTGGAAAACATACTTCTGCGCCCACAGCATCAACAAAGATATACCTAGTGGATGCACCATATTCAAAGGTCTGGTCATGCCCAAAGCATGCACCAAGATAATTCAATACAGTTGCTCTTTTCAACCACAAACAAACGCACAACCACCTATCACATGTGAAGTTACCAACACCAAATACATTGGTATCAACAAGTTCTTTGGTAAAAACAAAGAAAATGTCATCAACTGGCTAGATCACTCAGCTGCTAAACTCCATGCCAGCCTCATCCCCCTTGAGAAATGGTACCAGGAAGTCAGCAAGCTCCTGTACGAGGCTGCAGCTAACTGGTTTGCCACTTGGGTCAGCTCACAAACTGACAACCAGCTTGACAACTGGGAAGAGTTCAAAGTGGACATCACGCAAAATTTTTGGTCACTGAATCCCTACAAGACATTGCAATACAGCTCAGCAATCTTCCTCAAAAGACCACTATCACAGCTTACGCCAATGAATTTGAGGAAATATGCTGCAAAATCCAAAACCCAGCACAAGCTGATAACGTACACACCAGAGCATCATTCATTAACAGAATGAAACCCTCTGTTGCTGCCCTTGTCTGCCCAAAGGCCAACATCTCCATGTCCACGCTGATTGCAGAAGCCAAGTGAGCATAAAAATGTGCAAACATGGAATATGCTGCACGCAACGGCAATCACTCCTCAAACAGCAATGGCAGAGAAAAATCCAATGGCAATAAACGCCAAAACACCAATCATAGCAACATTAACTCCAATTGCAACAATGGCAATTGCAGCCAAAGCGCAAACCGCTCCTGTCCCAAGAAAGAGGACACTGCCAAAGTTAACAATGCTAAAATAGCAACCTGCTATGAATCTGACCCCACATTCTCTGACCTCAAAGGTCTCAAAACAGAGAAACAGGGAGAAGAGGAGGGGGAACAGGCTTAAGTGCCACTGTCTTCCCCCAACTTGACAAGAAACTGTACCAAGGCACAAACTTTGCTGCTTGCATTCTACGTGTCCCGCACTCCTCCATTTTTATGAACGTAAAAATTAAAGGTTGCTCACAACTTCTTGTCTATCCATGCACTTACAAATTTGCATACACTAAAATTTTTATTTGACTCTGGTGCACAACACACTATGGTTAGCAAACCTTTTGTAACCAAGTACAAAATACCAGTTGTCAAATCCAACTTCAAATACGCCAAAATGGCAGATAAATCAAAGGTTCTACTCAAAGGCAAAACAACTCCCTTCAGAATTGATCTCCAAGGCATAAAAACTTCCATTAAAGGACTTTTCATGAATAACATAAAATACAACATTGTAGCAGGCATGGACTGGTTCACCTGAGTGAACCCCAGCATATGTTGGAAAAAAACCATGATCATCAAAATGCAACAGAGTCAATTTTAATATCCTCAAAGAACCCAATGACCTCATTCTAAGGGACACTGTACATGTCCAGGTCCTAAACCAAGATGACTCAGAACATCTAATCAAAGATAGTACCCTCCACATAATGAGGTACACCAAATTCAATAATATACAAACAAAAAAAATACAATGCCCAGAACTTGCGGCACTCAAAACTGAATATTCTCATGTATTCAAAGAATAACTCACAGAGTTACCCCCCAAACAGGAGGTCAAACATGGCATCAACTTATGTAAAGCCATGCTCAAACCTGCACCCCTCTGCAGACTCTCTCCCATGGAGACCCAAACCCTCAAAACACACATTGAGGGCAATCTAGAAAAAGGCTTCATCCACCCATCAGAATCCCCATGGGGGGCAGCAGTATTCTTTGTAAAGAAAAAGGAAGGCACTCTACGTCTAGTAACTGACTACAGAGCACTAAATGCAAGCACAGTAAAAAAAATAATATCCCTTACCACTCATAGAGGATCTGCTTGCAAGATTCTCAGGAGCCAAATTTTTCTCCAAAATTGACCTCACCTCAGGCTACAACCAAGTTGAATTAGAAGAAAAGAACATACTAACAACTGTGTTGCGTACACAGTTTGTATCCTTTGGGTGTAGGGTAATGAACTTTGGGATGACCAACGCTCCCGCAACTTTTATCACCATGATGAACCAAGCACTAAACAGTTTCTCAAATACATTATGCTACCTCAACAATATCATCATATTCTCAAAAACAAAAGAGAACACCTCACGCATTTCTGCAAATCATTTGATTGATTTGCAAAGCACACACTTTATGCAAAACCAAGTAAGTGCCAATTTATGGAAAAGGAACTCATGTTCTTAGGCCACATTGTCTCTGACGGTGGCATCAAAGCAGATCCAGACAAAATCAAAGCCATAAATAACATACAACACCCCACCTCAGTTAAACAAGTAATATGCTTTCTTGGTATGGTAGCTTACCTAAGGAAATACATCAAAGACTGCAGAAAGCTCACCGCCCCAATCAATGACCTAACTAAAGTTAATGCCAAAAATAAATTATCTGGACTCCAGAATGCAACAATAATTCAAGCTATTAAAACAAGCTCTGATTGAAGCACCAATCTTGCAATACCCTAATAACAACGGGTGCTACAAGTTTGAGTCAGATGCCAGTGGCACCGCTATTGGCGCAGTCCTGCGCATCTGTCAGCCAGGGCAGCAAGACTTCCTGTCAGTATGTTATAAAAGCAGAAAGCTAACTAATGCTGAGCAGAGATACCTAATACATGATAAGGAATTGCTAGCAATATACCACACATGCAATAAATGGAGATGTTACTTAGAAGTACATTTAAACGTCTGAGTACTAACTGACCATAAATCCTTAATATATTTCAAAACTCATAACACACTCACACGGCAACAAGCTAAATGGATGTCCTTGCTGGAACAGCTTAATTTGACATCCACTACAAAAAGAGAGCAGAGCTGGTCACAGCTGATGCTCTCTCTAGGCTATGTCAGCCTAGAGAGGATCATCCTGACCACCTGGACCCTGACTGGCCAAACCTATACAACACTGAGTATAAAACCAAAGGGAAAGACCCCTCAACACACCAACTGACTCATAATACATTAGTAAGGAACAGAAAGTATTTCCATGTATCAAATGGTACAGTATACCAAATCATTAACAACAAACATGTTTTGTACATCCCACTTGCACAAAGAGTTGACACCATATTAAGACATCACCGCCTACTAGGACATATAAAGGCTAACAACCTATACCTCACATTAAAAGATATAGTATGGTGGCTCAACCTAAAACAGGATATAGTTGATGTTCTGAAAAAGTGCACAGTGTGCAAGAAATACACCAGCACAAAGGCTCCCCAGCCAACGGTCAACCCAGTACCAGACCCTGAACTATTTAAGGTTTGGGGGCTAGACGTAGTGGGCCCCTTCCCAGAAACAAAAACAAACCAATGTTTCTTAAGTGAGGCTATCAACTTTGCCACACGCTGGCCCATCTGCTGGGCAAAAAAGGACCATAAAGCAGAAACCATCAACCAATTCATTAACAAAGCAAGCATAGCCAACTACAGTACTTTAGACTATATCATAACTGATGGAGCAACCAAGTTATCAGGTCACATAGTAAACAACAACTTAAAATCCAAAAACATTAAACATTCCACAACCTCTTCATACAGGCCAATGGCAGAGTGGAATGCCTAAACAGCAGCCTTATCAGGACCCTAGAGAAAATAATGGATGGCAAAGCCAAAGACACATGGCCATTATATGTGAAACATGCATTACTAGTATCCTGAGTCTGCACCAATCAAGGAACAGGCTATTCACTGTTTGAGCTAACCTATGGATACAAACCAGAAATAATTACCCGCAATAATCAACTGTATGTGAAGATCCCCCCAGTGAAACCCCCCACAGTAGAACAAGTACCAAATCTACAACACATACGCCTCAAAGCTGAAATAGCAGAAATAAAAAGGCTCAAAACATAAAAGGTAACCTTCACAGAGAAACCACTTCCCATTGACTCCCTGTCTGGGTTCTAGCTGGCAAAAGAAAGGAACTAGACTCAGTACACAGGGGACCAGGAAGAATCATCAAGTACAGACCAGATCACAACACCTATCTAGTAAAATTCCAAGGTGCCAAAACCCCAATTATCAATAAATATCACAGAACCTGTCTCCATCTTAGTAAAGGAGAACACTTGACCAGACTGGTTCCAACTAGTAAACAGCTCCAGGAGCATCAGACAACAGCTGTTAAAACAAAGCCCCCTCTTGATGCACCAGAGTAACCCCTTAAGGGGTGTGTGTGTTGAGGGTCTGGATGTACAAGCATTCTGGCTACCGCCAACCTACTTAACATCCAGCCATTGCCTGATTTAGTGCCCTTCCAATATACTGTTTGACATACTGAGAATGGTAACCAAGCAATATCACATGGCAATCCAAGTATCCAGTGGCTCAAACCCATCCCGCACATGACCAACCCCTAGGTTTGATCCAACTAAATCTCCACTGCAGCCCAATCTATACAAGTCTAAAATATTATCCAATAAAAGATACTTCTCTCCTAATTCCATATTGAAGCTTCCCCAAAAGGCGCTCCTTATCATAAGCTTACATTTTTATTGAGTATTCAAACTCACTTTTGGTTATATTAAACCCCATATCATTAAGCTCTTTTAAAGAGTAGCTGGAAGTAACCAGAGATTGCAAGGCTGGGAGATGCTTTTGGGGAGAATATTTCAAGAGATCCTTTAAGTTTTCAATGAACTCATTGCCTTTTTGATTTTGAATAGTTGGAAGGAACTGAGATCTCTCAAATTCAGTTTGAGTAATGAAGTGCTTGATGAAAGTATCAAGATCATCACCAGAAATAAAGAGGAATACCTTTTTTAATATTGCAATTCTTTCTCTTTTTGTTGAAGCTCCCAAGAAAAAAAGGGTAGCATGGCAGAAGTAAATTTAACTGAGGACATGGTAGTATTTTGAATCTGTAATAAGGTCAGATCTCTTAAATGTGTCTTAATGATGGAGTAGTTCTGATCAGAGTGTGGCCTTTGAATGGGGTCTTTTGGATTAGAAGCTCTGTGGTGCTTTAGTTTTATAGACCAAGCTAAATGGCACCATTCTGAAAGAAATAGTGTGATAGATTTTACTATAGTTTGAACTTGAATTTATGTTTGTATAATCAATTAAATACCCAGTTTTTACACTCAAGTAATTCATGTGAAGCAGCTAAGCATCATTATTACATCATATCCTCTTTGTAATCAATACAAATCAATTAAAATGATGTATTCACTTAACTGCAAGCTTCTGCATGTTTTTTTAAAAATGATCAAAATATTAAAGAAACCCATTTAAAGAATGTTCAATTTGAGGTTCAAAGCTCACTTGAACCTTAAAAGTAATCTAAACAGTGATAATAACATTCTAACTTCAAACTACCATAAAATTCTAAAGAATTGAGCTTTTTTAATAAAATAAAGTACAAAAATAAAGCTCTCAATCTTATCTTTAACTTTGTTAAATAAAAAATATATTATTATTTAATAAAAAATTAAATTTTTTAGCTTAAAGCAATCTATTTTATTTCATTATCAAAATGATATAATAAAGTCTGACACATGCTCTTTTAAATTGCTTTTGCTTTAATATTTAATATAATATACATATTAATATTTTAACTACAATAGAAAGATAAAATTCTTAGCTTCATTTTGATAGCTTACAGTGTGAAAAAATATTTATAATTTGTTGAGTTATTACTGTTTTAAATATAAACATTTGTAATTTGATTTTTTCAAAAATGAACTGTGTTATGCTGAGACTTGAGCAGCATGTGTATTAGAAAATGGCATAATTCCTAAAATAATGACCCATGTGCTGTAACTGTGATGTTTTAAAAGATTTACAAGTGGAAAATATTTAGAAACTAGATAATATTCTTTATTGAGAGATAATTATTATATAGTCATTGTGAATCATGGATAACAGGAACATGATTATGTTGATCACTCAGCTGGATGGTGAAAGGGGTGGCTTGATCCTGGTAATGAGTCAAGCGCCAAAAAGAGGTATTCATTGTAAGGGATCTTTTTTCATGTTGTTGGATTTGAAATTTTGAGTTGACTTCCTAGTTTGGTTTCAAGTGACTGGATAATTGGATTGCGGGTCACAAACCTGCTTACTTGGAACCTTGCTAGCAGGTCAAGCCTACTGTTTTGACACATACAACCATTTTCAATTGTGATAATTTTGACATAAAGTGTCAGTCTTGCTAAATGTCTAATCAACACATCTTTAGTTTTGTACCTCATGGTCATTCTACACCTTACCCATTCCTATTTTAAATTTAAGAGATGACTAAGGCTGAACTTTAGCCAGCTGGTTTGTTGTAGGTTGATTTATGATTTGTATCTTTTCATATACTTTTCTGTTACTTAACCAAAGTCCAGTTTTACTTACAATCTAATGAAAGATTGTAGAACAAGATTGCATTTTAATATGATTACTTAGCCACAGTTCCAAATTAACTGAAATTTGCTTTAAGTTATTGTGAAGTGACATAATTATATTTAAACTTGTTATTTGTACATTTTCATGTATAATGGTTGTTTCTTTTTTAATTTATTTCATCTCTTTAAACCAAAGTGTTGTTTTCAACAAGGCTTTATATACATCTACTAGGTTAAATTTGATGGATAATGCACTATAACACTGCAATCAAGGACAGGTTCCTAAATTTAACAGTATTTCTCTTAGGCCATTTGTCTGAATTTCTTGCTTATTACATAAAGGCTTTAAACTTAAAACTAATCTTCAGCAATGAATATATATGTTACAATAATTCACTCAATTTTCTTGATCAAGTGTCAAGTTGATGATCTCATTCTACAATAAAATATCCAATCAGAAATTTCTCATTAACCAAGTGATTATAGCATATGTGATGGGTTATCAATTTTAATCTTTTACTTTTAATAACAGAATAATTTGAAAGTGCCATCCACCTTAAGATTTATAAGCAATTCTGGTTAAAAAGCTCCTTGATCAATTGTGATTTAGTTTAATACTAGTTACTAAAATAAAATAAAACATTTTTAAGTATAACCATTGTTGGGTTTTCTCCAAGCAATTTTATTTCACCTAAGATTTGTCAAGATATCAGGTTTTTTGGGGCAGGCTGGGCTGACAGGCTGGGCCCATCACAGGATTAGTACCAAATTGATAAAATAAGAAAATGAATGACCTAGCAGCACTCAGGGGCTGGTAGCAGGCAAAAAAACTTTACTAAATCAGTAAGAGTGATATACATGGGGTAAGACATGCCATTTCAAAAAAAGCATCTCAAAAACGTCTTCTTGATTTTCTGCTATCTTGATTTATTAGTAAAAACGCCATTTTGATTTACAGCATTTTGACTAAGAAAAAACAGTTTTAAAAATTTTGATTTTTTGAACTCCAAAAATTACCCAAAAAATTCACAAAAATAGAAATTCAAAAATCATGTCTAGGCTTAAAAAAAACCTCAGGATTCCAAATCTGCAATAAAAAATGGGGTTGATTAGTAGCAACACATTTGCGTAAAGCCCAAAAGTTAAAATAATCCCAAAAACAACTACTTTTATCTATTTTAAACTGAAACTATACTTTAAAATAAGCATATAAATGTACCTAGTACTAAATAAAACTAAAATAATTATAAAAGTAAAGGAAAGAAGAGAAGAGAGAAGATAAAGTAGTATTTATTGGAAATAGGATCAAACATTGGTAGAAAGAGCAACTGAGATAGCTTGGAGATGCTCAAGCTTGCTATCCTTGGGATAGTAGGCAAGGACCACCTTGCTGATTTCAGTGTACTTTTTCACTGCTTTGGTCATCTTGGGGGGATCACCCTTGATCTGCATGCCAGTCTTGAAGAGGCAGGCAGAGATGGCTTGTTGGGTTTTGAGGTAGATAATGATCTTATTGAATTTTGGCTTATGAACCCTAACCCTTGTAGCAAACTGGCTATGCCACCCTTCAAGGGAAGAGGTGGTCTTGATCAACCTGTCTTTGACCTGCTTATAGCAGTTCCAGGTGATTGAGTCACCGCCTTTTCTAATGTGGTGTGCTCCTTGGAAGATGCCAACCCATTGAGTCTCAAAATACTCAATGAAAGGAGCAAAGGCTGCCTGGTTGGCCTGGATATAGGGATGGAAGAGGAGGGCATCATAAAAGGCATTGGTCTCCTCCTTTTGAACAAGGGCAAGGGCAGCAAAGCAATTAAAAACGTCCTTTGCTTCTTTGGTGCCTTCAGTGTAGACCAGCTCATGGAGGTTGGAGCACTTTTGGAGGCGGCGGCAGAGTGCCTGCTGGAAGTGGAAGTAGCATCCCTGAGGGGAGCTCTTAAAGACACAAATAAAGGCATTTGCTTGAGCCTGTTTGAAATCCGCTATCAGATATTCATGGTAGGGAAGGCTTTCAGGCTTTTTCTTGGTTGGGGTGGGAGCGTCTTCTTCTTTGGAGATGGATGTTTTCTTACACCCTCTAGTCTCTTTGGGCTCCTCTTCAATAGTTGGGAGGATTTCATCCAGTTTGGCCTTTAAAATTGTGAGTGCCCAGACATAGGTTTCCTGCTTCTTATTTGGGAGGAAAAAGAAGACCAAGGGAAGAACCAGATTTCCAACCTGCTCATGGACATTCCAAAGCTGGATAAAGAGCTTTGGGTAGGTGGAGAAAGTGCTATTTGCAAGCCAGGTCTTGCACTTGAGGAGGTTGCGCAGATCCTGGCTTGTTGGAAAGCAGATGATACGCTCTGGGGCATGTTGACCATCATCATGGAAGAGGAATCTCTCCTCATGGCAAGATAGTTTTTGCTCCTCAGTAATGATCAATTGATTAATGGAGCTTGCACTAACGCCTTCAGTGCTCAGAGCATATCTTTGATCAGTAAAATATCTCTGTATTTTGAGGCGCACCAACAGTTGCTAGTTGGGTATCATTTAAATTGAGGAGCGCATTGTTGACAACCTCAGTTGCAGTTGATCCTTTGTGGTTGGGATCACCTGGCAAAGAAACCAGTAGATAAGTTGATAGAGAGGGTTGAAAGGCTTAGCGCAGTCATGGTTAACAGTAAGGGCCTTAAATCTGGTGAACCCATAAGTTGCAAGCCTTGCTAGGCGCCAATGTTATCACTTTTTAAGTGATGTTAGCAGATAAGTTTTTCTTGTCTTTACAGCTGAAGCTGTAGTCCTTGTAGAAAAAGCCAACACCCCCTTTCTTAGTCATAATTGAATAGCTTATAGGGTACATTGTTGGTACAGCAAAGGTGCCATTTTGGTTGCATATATTGTGGATAGAGTTAAGATCCCAGAGCTCAATTGGCTCATCTGCAGGAGCACCAGGCTCAGGCTCCTGCTCCTATTCATCCTCAGGCTCTGAAGTGGGGTCAGAATGGCAATTGAAGTTAAACAACTTCTCTTGAGGATCAGATGGGGAGTAAACAAATGGAGAATGGGGAGGGGTAGGACTGTTTCCCTCTTGTCCAGGTGACAGAGTTGGGGTCTTGGGGGGAGCTTTGGCCTTAGAAGGCTGCTTCTTTGGGGTTTTCTTGGCCTTTTTGGCCTTGGGCAGAGTGATTTTGGACTTTGAGGCCTTGGAGGCCTTGGGAGCAGCTTTGGCAGTTGACTTGGGAGGCATCTAAAAGTGAATTAGAATCAAAATATGAGCAATTTGGGGGTTGTTTTTAAAGAGAAAAATGAGAATGTTTTTAATATATAAGTATCAATTTTTTACATAGAATTGGAGAAGAGATCAAAAATTATATACTATCAAAATTTCAATGTTTTTTTGTTTTGTAAAAATAATTTTTTTATTAGTAACGCAAGTAGGCAAAACTTTGAGTTTTGACTGAAAACTTGCTCTTGAGATGGCGTTTTTGAAGTGACGTAATTGAGGTGCTGTAGCTCAAAAACATAGTGTTTTTGACCATTTTTTATATTAAATTAACAAATCCATGGTGGAGCTACCTCAACTGGGCCAAAAAGTAAAACTTGCATTTCTCAAAAACTAGCTTATACAACTGGGGTTGAAAAGTACCCAGTTGTTTAGAGGAGATCAAAAAATATATATTTGCAAAGCTTCATATGTTTTCTTACATTTTTTGCTTAAGTGGTTTTAGATGTGAAACTATACTTTTGAAAGGTAGAAAACAAGAATTGTTGTGGGGGAATTGATATAGCGTAGCCTGATGTCATAGGTAATTTCCCCTTATTTCCCCCCATCCATTGTGTGCATCAAATCAATTGGGTGATATGAAACTTGGTGGAATTCTAAGTGACGTAAATCAAAATGGTGTAATACCCCCTTCCATATTAAAATCACTATTAAAATATTTTATTAAGAAAACCCTTATCAACATATCCATGTATAATAAATTAATAATTACATATAACAAACCTGGTTTTTTTACCCAAAATGACAATCACTAGAAGGACTATCATAGTGGTGTCTATTTAGGTTGTTCTTATTATAAGTGTCTTAGATTAATACTATAGGATTATCTTCTGGCACTATACCACAGGCTTTATTTTAGTTTGTGTATAAGCTTATTTTAGTTTAAGATAAATGGCGTAATTCAAAATGACGTAAAGTTAAGATGGCGTAAACACGCCCCATACTAAGTGAATTCTTATGTAAATAAAGTTAGCAAAATAAGATTTAATTAATTTGACTTAAAGTGACAGAATTGAGATGGCGTAAATTTGAGATGCCACATTATAAAGGTATATGTAAATGTTAACTATTTTATTGTTTATTTTATTTTTTTGTGATTCAAAATCACTAATGCAAAAAACGCCATCTTGAATTAAATTCAAGATGTCATTTTTTGAGATGCTGTTTTTGAAATGGCGTGTCCTACCATACATGGCTCCAAAAAGTTGGGTAAAGGTGAAATCAGTGGCAAAATCAGAAACATATGAGCATTCAGTCTTTGGAATAAGGGGCAGTTTCATTGGCACAATATATGCTGGTAAATATTTATATTTTTTTATTAAAAAACTGTAGCTGAATAGTGCGTCAAATTTTTTTTGGTTACCTCAAACATGTTTAAAAATTAAACCAGAAGTTCTAATATTAGAATACTTTTTTTGAAAACCTTGTAGTCAGGATTTAGAAGATATTTGGTGAAATGTATAAGCTCAAAGGATGAATATGCTGGATATTATAAGTCAGGTTGGGAGTTTACAAGAAGACCAGCAGGCAGATTAACAGGAGTATAAGAGCCTGTAGATACTGTATAAAAAATGTAAAAGACTAGAATAAGATAAGGCAAAATTTGGTTGGGCCAAATATTTATCACATTTTACTATTAAAATAACAATGAAGCCTGGCACTTGGTTGGCAGAGTAAAAATAACCTCCTGCCAGGCTTTATTTTTGGGATTAGAATATGCAATTTGGGCAGTATGAGGTTGTGAATCTGAGAGGGGCAGAGTGATGCCAGGCTCAGGAAACAATCATTAATCAGCATAAAAGAATATATATTGAGATCTTTCTGTTCTATAATCATGTTTTCAATTCCAGGTAGATTGGCAAATTTTGTATCTTTTTTTGATATTTGATCCATTTCTGAACATTCTTTATCAAAGGTTCTTTTGGGGATACTGTAAACCATACATGATAAAGAGTTTTGATAACAATAATCTGGGTTCCTGGCTAACTGAAAAGCCTGTCAGCTGGAAGGTTACAGGCCATATAGTTATAATAAGTTATGTATACTTGGTAATGATATTAAATCTTTCAAAATAACCTCTCATGTAACCCAGGAGTTATTAGACTAAAGTGAAAAACAACAGGGCAGTTTTGAAGTAAGAATTCATGCATGGATTCAGAAATTATACTTGGTCATTATTTGAAGCAGCAAAAGAGTCAAAAGATATATTAGATCTTTTTTGGTAGTCTGTGAAGTAAGAGAGTGCAGAATCTTCTATCAGGGAGATTAAGCAGGACTGAACCATAAGCTTACTCATCTTCTTGTAAATATATTTATTTAAATGAGAAAACTAATATATATATATATTTCAGGCTCAATAATAGCACAATGTTATCATCAAAATTGATTGTTTATTTATGCTTATTTGAGAAAACATGTAATTGGGTGGCTTGAGTTGAATGTTTGTTTGAAATTTTGTTCATAATATTATTTTGGGTGATGATAAAACTTATACTAATTATCAAATGGTTTAGGATTCTCAAGAATGAATTTGATTGTTTGATTGGGTCTAGGTTCAAGGGCAGGATCTTGATAAGTTTTTAGAATGTGATTATTTGACAATTGACTTAATCCTTGGCTTGCTGTTCTGAATAGTTGGATGATCCAATTAATGGTTATAGTCTTTTTTTGGTCTTTTGACTGCTTTCACATATATTAAAATTACAGCCCTTATATTTTTGGTATATTTTGGCTTGAATTTATTTAAGAATATGACATCAGGACTCAAAGTTTTATCTGAAGTTTTAGTTTTCTACTTTAATTTGGGGTTCATAGTCAGAATATTCTTAATATTTTCATCTCTATAACTCTAGCAGAAGCAGCCAATCAACTTCTACTGGTCTCATAAGGTAACTTTAAGTTTGAAAATTTAAAATAACTTTTTTTCTCACTAGTAGCCTGGAAAACTTTGAAGATTGGCCCAGGTCTTTTTAATTTGTTTTTAAGTAGGTAATTAGTTGACATTCATATCTAATTCATTTCCTTTGGCTACTGAAACAGAAGCAGAAAAACTTGTTCTGAAACTTTAGTCAACTTTAGAATATTAGGTAAGATGTTTCAGACTACTTCTATTGTTTTTTTTGAATCATTAATAATTGACTCAGTTGTGATGGATCTAATTGACATGGTTTTCAGATGTTCCTGTCTTCCTGATTTCTGCTTTTTTGTGATCTGTATCCTAGTCTTTCTTGTCTCAACTCAAATTGTGATTCAGGTGTTTGTTACTTTGTTTCATTTTTGGATTTCTTCAAGATTTGATTCAGTATGATTAGGTTTTAAGGGTTTCTTTTTAGTTAAGGGTTAGATTAATTAATGTTTTCATAAGATAATAATAATATTGTTGAGCATGTCAGGAGAAACTCTGACAGAAATTTTCCAAGAGCTCAATTGGGTGAGAAACTACCTTTGTGTATGTGTGAAAATCACATTTTGATTGAGCAATTTTTGATTTGGCTTTCCTTGAAAAAACTCCCATTGATTATAATTGCTTAACCTTTTTTTGAATGTGAGATGCAAAAGCAACAGACTGTCAGGGACCCACTTGAGAGAGAACAAGTTCCCAACCTGATGAGCCAAGGCCCCTAAGTTAAGTCCTACAATAACCAAACCAATAGAAACTGTAACCATAGCCAGGTGACCAAAGTGCCCTAGGAAGGCAAACTGATACATCATTGAACTGAATCTATCCAGCAAGTAATATCTAATCAAGTAGGACAACAGGTAGAAGGAGGCATTTGGTCTAACCAAGGAAGGTTTGGTAGGTGGAGGTATAGTTGTGGACTGGCTGTATTGGAACTTTCTTCCCCAGTGACTTGAGGGATATTTGAACCAAACATTAGCCATGGACTCTTTCTAGTGGGAGTTTTCAGGAGAAGAATTTTGCCAGTCTGTGGTGGGAGTTGGGTTTTCAAGGGCCAATACCACTGAAAGGAAAGAAACTAGAAACCAGAACAGAAATTGACTTCCCTTCATGGTTTCAAAAAAAGAGGGTACAAGAAAAAAGTGTAGATAAGCTTAGAATAGAAGGAATAGCTTTATTGTTAGAACAAGTATGAATGATAGAAACTGATCACTTAAATACTCCAAACTAGTCTGGAACAATTTAAGAGGATCCTTGAATATGAGAGGATTTACCAATGATTTTAATGAAGACAATGTTTTAAATTAATACCTGTAGCATATTTGCCTTAAGTTGGGACTGGATGATTTGTATAATCTCATAGTTGAAAGAGAGGAAACAAGAACAAGCCACAAGATCAGAAACAATTAAGCAGTGTATAGGCTGAAACTTAATTTAAATGAAGTACAGAGCTGTATATGCAACTAGTGCAAGTGGATTGAAGAGCAGCAAGCAAGCTGGAGGCAGCCAATCAGCTTTTGAGTGTATAGTGATGTCTCTTATTAAGTTAATCACAAAAGTGGAGGAAAAACCAAGGTCAGAAAGTCTGTTTGAAAGCCAGAATTCAATATAAAAATGTATTTTAAGTTGATCAAGAGAATGTAGACTAAAATTTGGCTTGTCTGTAGGGTTCCAGGTTTGATCCCTGTCTAGGTTGATGTCCGAGTTACACATGGTGTTAACAACTTGGTTCTTGACTGTTAGTGTTGGTGCACTATTCTTTGAATAATCCATAAAATGAATGTAGTCAGAGGAGAAATCCCTGACGCAGACAGGTAAACATCTGGTCCTTTAAGCAGGGGGTAAAAATGTTGAGAGGGCCAGGGTTTAAACCACAAATGGTTTTTTTCTTTATTAAATGAATAAAAATGACATTTATTACAAGTTTGGTCTTATATCATAGTAAATTAAGAATCAAGTTCCAGATTTGTTATGTATTTATTTCATCATTCTTTCTTTTACAGATCTTTCTTTTGTATGTATTAACCTTTTTTAAATATTGTCAACCAACTTAATATGTGCAAATTTATTTTAAAATCAATTTAAACTTCAGGGATTTTAAATTATTCATGGCATCTAATTTTAAAACTTTAATGTATTAATTGGGATAAAATTATTATATGTTCAAGTATTCCTCATCAGAAGAGATAAGCCCAGGAAAGCCAATCCTATGAATATTAAAACAAACCAAATTGTTGACAGAAATAAATTTAGAGCCATATTTAAGTATCATCAAAGGTATGAAAATTGAAGACAGTTGAATTAATAAAAAATTGATATTTACATCTAAAAGAAAAATTCAGGCAAAATAAATTTTTTAAAACCTATTGTTAGCTTAACTGATAAATAATGAAAACTTTCTTAAAAAACCCAATAAAAATAAAAACTGAATTCATTTTAGATTCTTAAATAGCCAATAAATACTTTAAAGTGTGTGGTATCTCCCTTATTTCTGACACTCATATTTCTAAAGACTAATTTATGACATTATATCATTATTATAGGTATTTAAAAATACATTTTATACTTTAAAGCACTCAGAATGTTGACATAATGTTATAAATTAATTTCTAGAAGTAGTAGCATTGGAAATGAGGTGGGTACTAGTTGTGCTACAGTTAATATAAAAGTTAAATAGTGTCAATTATATACTTCTTAGAAGTATAATAAACAAAACAAAGGAGAAAATTGAGAAGAGAATGGTATTTCATCTGATACGAGGATAGATAATTATATAGTATCATAGAAAATCACAGAATTTCCATGCATTTCATGATAGTCATGGGGCTTGTCCAGGTAATGTTTCATTTAGGATTTGAAATGTTTAATCCCCATATAAGATGAACATCTGATAAGAGTGCCACAAAAAGATTATTTCTGAATTTCTTGGGAAATGATTCTCCCAAGAGTAATTAATTTAAAGTGTTGTAACATCTCTCCCTGTTTCAGGAAGTCAGGTTCAAGGTGGGACAGTTGCAAACGCAGAAAGTGAGGCTGCCGGGCCAGTAGGAAATGCATACCACAATATGGGTGCTAACTTGAGTATATAAGATAAGAACCAATCTAGCAGGGACCAGGGACCCATGGATGGGACCATAGAGTCCACCAATCCATTAAATGTAATATACATTACACCAAAGAGTTGATTGGGCATAGTCTCATTTCTGATCCCCAAATCTTTTAGGTAGTCAGGCTTCAGGGCAACAGGAGTCATAGAGACCAAATGTGCAGGCAGGTGATTATATTTGTTCTTTAAAAGACAGGGTTGGATTTTATACCAATAGTTCTCTCAGTAAAAGGTATCTGGCTTGTGTGATCTTGTCAGGAGGTCAGCTATGAGTATACTCTCTAAAGTAAACTTGGAGAAAACCAGTTTTAAGGAATATTTGGTGAAGTTTATAGGGCTGAAGGGAGCACCAGGAGGACAGAATAATGCGGGTGTGAGGTCTGTGAGATCTACAGACAAGCTGGAAGGAGTGACAGAACCTGGTGATTTGGTCTGAGAATGAAAGAGAACAAGTATGAAATAATGCAGGATATGTTTTAATCAAAGGTTTGTAACAGATTTATTACTCAAAATGACAATAGGGTTCAACTTACACCTGGTAAGGTATATATACTATCTACCAGGCTTTCATCTTTAAATTGGGAATATAAAAACTTGGGCTGATGGGCGGTAGAAACTTGGGGGAAGCAGGGTGGCATCTGGTACTGGCTGGTATCATTGGTTAAAGTTGTATAATAGATAGCTAGACTTTTCTGTTCATTAGTCTGGTTGAGAGGCACAGGCAGGATTGTTACAGTAGAATGCCAAATAAAAGAGATAGTGTAACCTTGAAAGCCAAAAAATCAATGTAGATCCTCAGCCAAACCCTTGAAAATGTTGAACAGTTTGAATTTTGTTATTGAAAAAAATGGGCCAAAGCTGTAATTGCACAGATAGCTCTTAAAAATTTGGACCTGCCTTGCTTTGCCCCAATTAATTATGATAAGAGAATTATGTGGTATAATTTAAGGGATTATATCCCTTTCACAAGTCATAGCTCTAACACTGGGTCCATTCAAACACAACCAGATCACAAAATTGGAAATTTTAATGTGGAAACAAGAATTAATTACAAAACCAATTCAATCAATCCAAATCTGCGTTTAAAATTGATTAATGAACACGCTTTAAGGAACAGAAGCAAAAACAAAAGCAAACACTCAAATCTTAATTATAATATAAAACCTAGTCTAAAACTGAAATTCTAAACCAGAGATGAAGAAAGTGACAGCAATAACAAAAGCACATTCACAACAAGCTCCAAATCCCCCAAAACCAACCAATCAAGCTGAAAATAAATGCAGATCAACAAATCACCAATATACAGGGGAACCACCAAGCCAATTAATTAAAGTGGTGCAACCAAGCCAAAGAAATCATGCTCATCCAGGCTTAAATTACTATCCCCATTATATTCCAGAAGAATACTACATCCCAATAATCCAACCCATCTCTTCTTACATTGCAGGCTGCAGCCTGCTGCAGACCTGCAAGACAATACTTGCCAAATCACTCTTGCTGGATCTCCTGGTAACTATTATGATCACTTTCCCACTTGACTTCAGTATTTAAACTGAGGATTTTCCCCATTCTGAATTTCTCCAACAATTTCTTATTCCTATCAAACCAATAAATCTATATTCTTAAACTTCTAAATACTTGATTAGTAGATTAAAAAGGTTCCCCCTTCAACAGCATGAAGTTCATCTTCCTTGTATGGGCTTTATGTGTTTTAATCAGTTATAGGCAAGCCAGTGTGAACTTTGAGACTCCCAAACCAACTTCCACCAATAAATCAGAAGATTAAATTTGGTATTGTTTTGGATTACGCTGTTGCCATGCCTCATACGTAGAAACAGCACAATTCCCTCCCATTATCCACTCCAAGGCCCCCTGGTTGGTCTTGGTGTATACCAGTGCCTATTATCTTCTAAACCGCTTCACTTCCTTTCTGGGGAGATTCTGCTTATTAGGTCATCTCTTGCACATGCTCATGATAGGGATTCCAGTAGGGTCCACCCTAGTCAAATTCAACTTGGGAGCTCTCCTTCATTCTATTGGAGAGAGACTTCCCAATGAGTGGATTCCTGACATATACATTGTTTAAAGAAGGCAGTATTTGAACTGCTGGCTACCAAATTTTTTGAATTATAAAGTCATTGAATTGAATTCCAATGTATGCCCTTTAACTGTTGAAAATATTTAAATCACTTAATCAGATATTTCAGAAGCCCCATCTCCCCCATCCTAAACTCCCTTAAAACTTTCCCATCATTCCCTATAAATTTATTTCTAGATACTTTACTCACACTGGTAAAATAAAGAAAGTTCATAAAAAAATCTTGAACATTTGGGCATTCTGGCCCCCTGTTCAATAACTTGGTCACTGCTGCTGTTAAGTTAGCTGCAGACTCCTTGGCTGTCCCTTGACCAGCCCTTTTCTATCTCTTTTATTCAAATCATTCTTATTTCCCTCTTATAATGATTCTCCTGGCTTTGATTTTGACCTCTCTTTTCTGCTACACTTCAAGAGGTTCTTAAATGCTTGCCCCATTCCCAATTTGGCCTGTTGGCTCTCAAGCAGCTAACAATCTGCTTACTATATCCTCTTTGTTTCTCCATGAATATTGACTCCTGTTACTTGAACTTAACAGGTATATCAGGTATCTCTTAGTTTCATGTTTTTAGAAAATATTTATTTGGATCTCATTGGCAGGACAGTGTAAATCATCAGGTCATTTCTTACAGTGATTTTCTACTACTTTGGTGTGGCTTTTGGTGCCAAATATGGGACTTTTGCTTGCAATTTCCTGTGCTAGCTGCAAAGATTTTACCATAAGATGATTCTATTTGAATTATCCACATATTTGAGCCCAAAAAACAAAGGCAGCTGAGCCCTTGGTCCTCTGGGCATGCAGTCTGTGAGAGGCAGAGTTTTATTCATGTTCTGGGACTTACTTTATTATTAATTTCAAAATATCATTTGTGAGAAATTGGGGTGCTGGAAAGCAGAACTTTAGGAAATTTCATGAGATTATCTGGGATTATAGCTTGATATTGATCCAGTTTGACATTAGGACTAGGTAGTCTGGAATTATGTTGGACATTTATTGTCTTAAAGAGGCATATTTGATCATGTTGCATACATTTTAAACTTGTATAAGTGTCAATCCCTTTGATAGGGTAGGTGTTATTTGATTTGACTTCTGTGACAACACTGGGTCCTCTTGATTCAGGTTCCAACTTGTTTAAATTTTGGTTGGCAACCCAAATATTGTATCCAACTCAAAACTGTTCCTTTTGAATGGGGACTGTTTCTCTTTCAATTCTTTTCTTTTTTTCATCTCTTGATTCTTTCTGGCATATTGTACACTAGGGTCATTGTTATCAGGTACTTTTTTAGGTGAATGTAGATGTAGTCCCAGAGTGGTACTAAAATTGGTGGATTTATGTCCATAGGCAAGTTCATATGGTATTTTGTCTGTGTTACAATTGATTTGTGTTTAGCACACCATTAGCGCTGTTGAAAACTTGTCAGCCCAAAGTTGTGGGTTGTTGGCAGACAGTTTACTGAGCGCCTCTAAAAGAGAACTTTTTGATCTTTCAGCTCTCACATTTGCTTATGGGTAATATGGGCTGGTAATTATGTGCTTTAATCTGTTTTTGACAAGATAGATGTTGATGTTAATAGCTTAAAGTTCAGTTTCTCTATCTATAATTAGGAGTTCAGGCTTTCTAAACTTTATTATGATCTTTTTGCCAATAAACTGTCTCACATCATTTCCTTTGTGTTCTTTTGTGTCTTGTGCAACAGGTCACCTAGTTGCATAGTCAATAGCTGTGATAATAAATTTTTTGCTTTTGTTATCTCCAGGCATGAGCCCCACAATGTTCAGTGCCCATACTTTGGATGGTTGGGTAATTGACACTGGTATCACTGACTTGGGTGGTTCCTTAGAGTGGGTGTACTTTTCACATACTTTGCATTGTTTGAGCACTTTCTTGATGTTGTCTAGCATGTTAGGTCACTAGTAGCAAGCCTTGAGATGCTTTTATAAATTCCTAATATGTGTGTGGTCCATATTTCTATGGTATCAAAGAATTGTGTCAATCTTTTGTGTTGAGAGTACGTAGGACATAGTATCACTTCTTGGTAATATGCAGTGTAGAGCACTATATAAATTTTTGAACAGGTGTTTGTTCTTGAGTAATTTCTCTTGGATGTTCATTGGTGTATCAGGAAAGAACCCCTCTTGGAGATTTACCATTATTAACATGGTCTAATTGAGGTTTCTGTTAGTGTAAAGTGAATTTTTATAGTATAGCCTTGATAGGGAATCTTCAGTAAGCATCTCCTTACCTGGTTTGTATTTGATTATCATGGGGTATCTCTAGATAAAGTTATTCATTCAGCTTGCCTTTTTGAAAGGTACTATTGTGTTTTGAAGAATACCAACAACTTGTGGTCAGTTAACACTTTAAATATTTGTGTACCTTCTAGATAGCAGCGCCATTTCATTAGATAATATACAATTGCTATTAATTCTTTGTCGTAGTTGGGGTATATTTTTTCACCATCCAAGAGTTTTTTATTTTATGAAACAGTGATAAAGTCCTTGTCTGTTGTCTGTATTCTGATTACTTTACCAATATCATAATTAGAAGTGTATGTTTCTAATTTTTAGACTCCTTCTCAATTGGGGTGTTATAAGATAGGTGCAGTGACCATGTGATCCTTTAATTGTTGAAAGTGTTGATCTCTCAATGGTGTTCATACAAATTTTGTTGCCCTGCCTGTGATTGCAGATAAGGGAGCAGTCAAGGTACCCCAATCAGTGATTAATCTCTTAACATAGGCTACCATACTTAGGAATGTACAAAGTTCACTCTTATTTTGCGGTGCTGGCATATTGGTTATGGCTTTTATTTTCTCTGAGTCTGACTTGGCCCCGTCTTTGCTTGTTATACACCCTAGGAAGGGTAACTCCATGGAAAAAACTCACATTTGGATGGTTTATCCACTATTGTATACTTTTTTGGTGTTGTGAGTATCATGTGAGTGTCTTTTCAGTGTTGTTCCTTGCTGATGCTGTAGATGATTATATCATCCAGGTAGACTATGGCATTTTTCTCAATATGCTTCTTGAATACTTCATTTATGATTTTCACAAAGGTGCTTGGAGCATTAGTCATGACAAAGTTTATTTTAAAGCTAGCTGGACATTTCTGACAGTCTAGCAAGCCTTTTAGCCAGGGCAAAAAAAGGTGTGGGAAGGAGAAAAGAGCACAAGAAAACCTGCACAGCAGGAGAAAATCCTTGTTGGGAGTGAGGGGTAAGGGGTGTAATGGGGGAGGAATTACTCTCTAGAGGTATGATCCCCACAGTGCACTCATCATCAATCACCAATAGACTAGGAATGGTTTCTCATTTTTTGGCTATGACTTTGCACTTTTTCCCTTGTGTTGCCAAAGAAGGCCTGTGCTGCTATTCACAACAGTTTTTAGATATCCAGGGCTTTGAGGATCATGTTTAGCAACACTCTCTTGTCAAAAAAGTGGATTACTAACAAGTGGATAGCCTAAAAAGCTACATGGAATATGGTCCTTTTTTAGGATTCTAGGACCTTAAAAGGGAACTCATATAAGAACCAGCCAGCTATATTGTTGAAATAGCAGGCTCAACTCACCAGCAAAGCTCTGAGTAAGCAGATTTGTGACCTGCAATCTAATTATCCAATCACTTGAAGCCAAAATAGGAAGTTGACTCAAATTTCCAAATCCAACAACATGAACAAATAATGATCCTTTACGGTGGATACCTTGATTTGGTTCTTGACTCATTACCAGGATCAAGCCACCTCATTCACAATCCTGCTTTGTGATCAACACAATAATTTTCCTGTTATCCATGATTCACAATAGCTACATAACTATCACTCAATAAAGATTATTATCTAGTTCCCAAATATTTCCCCCTTATAACACTGCTAAAACAGCACAGTTACAACATTGGTAGCAGAAGTAGGTTTTCCATCCTACTTTATCCCCCAAAATTATGCCTGTTGCCCGTACTTGCTGTGGCCAACAAATCCTTGATAGAATCATGTTTGGCCTCCTGCTAGACTGGACGCTGTACACTCCAGGTGCCAAGATACATGGTGGTTTTGTACTGTACCAGAACACAGTGATCCCACTCCCCGCCTTCAACACCCTGTCAGCGCAAGAGTTCTTCTCAGCACCTGCCACCATTCCCCAAGAAACTGACAGAGGCACCATTCCAGCCTATGTAGCTCAGAGACTTTGAAGTGCTGCATTAGAGCCTTTTGCTGGAGCCAACAACAATAATGCCGCAGCATGGATCCAATTTGCCCAAAGCAAGCTGGCCCAAATGGAATGCCTGCAACAATTTTGGATTGCAGAGATCTCCATCTGATTGACTCATGACCCTGGCACCTTGTGCAGCAAGTGGCATGAATAACACACCAAGAAGGATTGGGACATTTTCAAACAAGACTTCTTGGCAAGATTTGTGCTGAAAGACACCGCAATCATGATCATACGCCAAGTAAAGAATCTAAACCAAACAGGCACAATGAAGGAGCTCAACTGCGCTTACAAGAAACTCCAACTACATGTCCCCTCAGATATAGCTTTTGACACTCCAGCTACCCACCTCATGTACTACAATGCACTCAAGTTGCATGTAATGAGACACGTAAACCTGGACCAAGTAACCAACTTGAAAATTCTGTATTGCAAGGCAGAGAAATCTGATCAAACGTCTAATGCTCTCCACAAGGCGCAAACTGGAAAGCAAGAGTGACCCAAAGATTCTCACCCAGCTGGATGCTCCAACCAACCGCCTCCTGGGACCAACAACAATAGTTCAAACCACAAACCTGCGGGTTTAAATGGGCATGGAAACAGGAACAACAGCCAGTCAAACCGCACCCATTTCTGTATCACTGCCACACAAGACAACCAAGACAAGGGGAAAGTCTGGGGAGAGCACTAAGCAATCCAAGCTCTCCCGCACAATTCCTGACTTGCCCAACCATGAATACCAACCCAAGGACGTAGACCAGTGTCCATTAATCCAAGTGCTCTTGGAAGACCCAGTACTTTACACCATTGCCAAATATCCCAATAAACTGATGCCTTACCCTTTCTGCTTTTGCAGTTACACTGGCTCTGCACTCCTAGACTCTGGCGCAGATTGAACCCTAGTCAACAGCAGCTTTGTAGATAAGTTCAAGCTAGCCACTAATCCTTTGCAGATTAAAAATATAGTTTTAGCTGATGAACGTCATATTGCCGTGACAAGGGAAGCTACCACCTTCTCTGTTATTCTTGAGAACCTTCACTCCACCATCCAAGGCCCTGTCATTGATTTTCCCAAGTTTGATATTGTGCTGGGACTGGGCTGGTTACAGAGGAAAAACCCCCATGTAGACTGGGCAACCTTGGTACTGACCATCAAGCATGAAGGTGTCAATCATCAGATCTACCCTGACTCAGTGGACCAGCTCCTGCGCAACCACGTCTTTGTGCGCATCACAGAGACTCTTGAAAAACAGGAGAACCTCAAGGCAATTGACTGAGACTCCTGCCAGTACAAGATCATACACTTCAAGGACCACCAAGATACTGCCACGCCTCAGGACCGCAAAATTGTAGCCTGCTATTCAGAAATCTTCAAAGAGGCTCTACCCGGGTCACCACCAGAGAAACACATTCAACACTACATCCAACTCAAGGGAGCTGTACCTAAGGCGCAACCCATCTACAACCTGACCCCAAACAAAGACAACACCCTATGTGCTTACCTCAAGGAAGCTTTGGAGAAAAGACTTATCTGCCCCTCACAGTCTCCTTTTGGTGAAGCTTTATTCTTCATAGCAAAGAAAGATGGTACCTTATGCCTAGTCACAGACTACCAAGCCCTAAACAAATTTACTATCAAGAATTGTTACCCACTACCACTCATTGACAACCTCTTCAATGCCTTAGGCAGCACCACAGTCTTCTCCAAGATTGACCTAACTGCTGGCTATAACTAGATCTGCATCAAGGAAGAAGATATTCCTAAAACAGCCTTTTGTACCAAATACAGATCAATCAAGTTTTTTACTAAACTTTGGTATGACAAACGCCCCATCAACCTTTGTGATCTTCATGAACAAGGTGTTTGCCCCCCCCACATTGGTAAGCACGCCTTGGTATACCTAGACAACATTATTGTCTATAGACCCTCAGTAGAACAACATCACAAAGATCTGGAGGCAGTCTTTGCCACCCTAGCACAACACAAGCTGCTAGCCAAGCCCTCCAAATGCCAGTTCTTCTGCAAGCAGTTACCCTTCTTGGGACATGTAGTCTCAAGGGATGGCATTAAACCCAATAACCGGAAAATTCAAGCCATCTGTAAAATGCCAGCTCCTAAAAACAAGTCAGAGCTCTGCACATTCTTGGGGATGGTTGCCTATGTACAACAGTTCATACCCAACTGTGGCGTCCTGACTGCATCCCTATCTGCCATAACTGGCGCCAAATCTAAGTTTGTATAGACCCACCAATGTGACCTTTGTTTTAGACGTCTTAAGGAGAAGCTTACAACAGCACCCATTCTCTAATACCCCAAACATGATAGGGAATATCAAATGGAGACAGGTGCCTTAGACGCATTTATTGGGGGAGTACTACAAATCAAAAACAATGATAGTGACTTCCTGCCTGTAGCCTTCAAATCACGCGAACTGACAGACGGCAAGTGTCAATACCCTATACACAACAAAGAGTTGCTGTCAAATGTACACTGCCTGGTCAAATGGAGCTGCTACCTAGAACAACAGGAGGATTTCACAGCCCTAACAAACCACAAATCACTCATCTACTTCAAAACCCAAGCAAACCTATCCCGCTGTCAAGCCCACTGGATGCAACTCTTGGAGAGATTCAATATGCTCATACAATATAAGTCTGGTCCAGAACTTGCCATGGCAGACGTACTATTGCGCCTGTACGTTAGAGCCACAAGAGGCAAAAATGGGCTTGATCCAGACTGGCCTCTCTTGGTGCTCCAGATAAAGGACAAAGGCTTCCCCCCTGGCACCACAGGCATAACAAAAGAAGCAGTAATTAAGAACAAGCACTTATTTGTGGACGTATATGGGACCTTACATCAGAAAATGACCAATGGAACCACCATCCTGTATATCCCCACACATCAGTGAGTTGCCACAATCCTACATTACCACAGAGACCTAGGGCACACAAAGAGCTGCAACCTCTATGAATTCCTCAAACACAAAGCATGGTGGCCAACTCTGTACTGGGACGTCCAGGAGGTCTTGGAACAATGCAAAGTATGTGAGAAATTTGCAAAAAGCAATACCCCACCTAAATCAATACTACCTATTTGCACACAACTACCCTTCAAGGTGTGGACCCTTGTTGCAGATCTTGAATGGATTAGACATTAAGCCGTCCACTTAGGGATTGAGCAATAAAACAATTGTGTGATTGCTTTATCTCAACCTGGTTTTAATAGGGTAAATTATGTTAAAAACGCCTTAAAAAATGCTATTCAAAGCACCTTTCAAATGTTCATCAGGTGTGGGCTTTACTTCCAAGGTTATAAATAGGACAACGTAGATATTACCATTTGCCTCCATTAGGCAAGGCGCGTGAAACCAGTCATTCTCTTGTGCGGCTCTTTCTACTGTATCTCTCCACTCTCCTCCTTTAAGAAAGTCCTTCTGTCTGTGCCACCATTCCCCTGGTGGAAATTCCCCCACCTCTTACTATATAACTGCACACTATCTAAATAAATACCAGTTTTGTCTTATTATCTTCTTAGATTCTTCTGTCCTTACCCAGGCTGTCACTATACCACAACAGGTATAGTATTAAGATAAAGAAGTAGTAGACTAACTATTTGTAGAATTCAGCACCTAGGCTGCATATTTTACGACATTGGCACTCATTTAATGTTTTGACCATTTACTTAATTTTGTTAAGGAGGAGATAGCCTTCTTTATTTCCTATTCAAATTAAGTTTTTAGCTCATAAGATTAAGACAGTCTCTCCTTGTGTCTTTTTTTAATTTCAGCAGCTATAAATTCAGCTTCTAAGTTTTTAATCTACTTGATTCTCAAAAATTGTTGTCTTTTTAAACAGCGGTTTCCGCTTTTTCACATTAGTCAACCCCTCCGTAAAATAGCACAGTTGTGTTCAGGAGCAAAAATTGCATTACTCATCTTATTTTTAAAGCTTTTGGAGCCAAAAATTTTGCTACTTAAAATCCATTTACAAAAAGTTGTATCAAAACTTAGTGCAATTTAGCTATTTCCCTCTTATTTTCTCTATTTTTATCAATCAAGCCTGTCTAAAAATATTACAACTGTGTTTAGGAGCTCAAGTTACATTACCACTCTTTTTTACAGAAAGATTAGACAATAATTTTTTTTTGAAAATAATCAATTGTAAGCCTGCTTATTCTTTGACGCAAATTTCTAATTTTTGCTTGATAATACTCAATTCTCTTACTTTTTATTTTTTACAGTTATATTTTTTTCTTCCATGCTTGAGTTTACAGGTGGTGGAGGTATTCCTCTGAAAGAAATATATTTTTTATAATTGATTTCATCACACAGTTTCTTGTGGTGCATTATTTGTATTAGAGTTAAATTGCCTTCAAAACTGTAGCAGTATTTTCTATGATTTAAAAACTTATTTTGAAGATTTACTTGATAAGTTATATAATTCAATTGGTTTAGATGCACTTCTTAAATATATATATTTCAAATTTTATGATATTTGCACTAGACCTTCTTTTGAAAGAAAAGCAAGTAATACAATAAATAATATTGCCTCTAGCATTTCTTGCTCAAAAAACAAAATGATCAGTGAAAAAAACATAAAAAATATTGCTTCTAGAAGTTTTTACTTAAAAAATAAAATGGGTAGTGAAAAAAAACAACATAAAAAGCTATACAAACCCAAAATATACTTTGTTAAAAAAATACACATCAGTTAAACCAACTGAAGTTGCTGACAAGTCAGATACTTTCCCTCCAGATCTCAAAACTGTTGCAGCCCTGGTTGATCTTGCTTCTTTGACAGCCTCAGGTGCAAGTGGTTCTACTCCAAAAATCCAAGCTGATGTTCTTACTGGTGATAATTCTAATAAGACCCAGGATCTTCTTCTTGATGAAGCTCCTCTCTCACTTGTTATTGAGACATCTGGTGGTGTGATGAGTGCTCTAATTAAGTGTGACACCACTGCCCCTACCAAAAAGTCTGAGACATTTTCTATCTACAATGATAACCAGCCCAGTGTTTTGATTCAAGTCCTAGAGGGTGAACATAACTACACCAAGGATAAAAATCTTCTGGGCAAATTTGAGTTCTTAGGAATTTCTCCTGCTCCCAAACATACAGGATTTAAACAACTATCCTTTATCCATCAAGTCAATATTGATAATACAATTGAGCCCATTACTACGGCTATCACTTATGAGATTGAAAAGAAGAAGGTCTTCAAAAATAATTCTGAGTCTGACATCAATTGTATAGAGCACAAACCACATGATGATAACCCTATAATAGCTCTCATCACTGCTACTTGTGACACTGCTATAGGCAAAGACTTCCTTCTTTCAGCTTGGGGTTTTACACTGTTACTCTCTGCAGAGTCCCCTTTACACATATTATACCAAATATTAGGTAAAGGTTTAATTAAGCTGATCATCATAGAACATGAGCCCTCACTTATTGTATATTCAAATATTAGGTTGGAGAATATTTACAATACTGTTGTAGATATGCACATTCTAAAGCTCCTTATGGAAAGAGGCTGTGATCTTGTTGTGAATCTCAACTTTGCTAAGACTTTACCTCTCCTTCCCACTATCAAAAAGGGATTCTCTTCTTACAAAAAAGTGTATCAGGCTCACAATCTGAAGGAGCTTCATCAATGCAATCCTTGGTTATTCATGTTTAATCTCACTGCCCAGAGGCTCTTGGTTTCTCAATCTGCTAATGATGACAAGGGGCTATACTCATATGATGTGGCCCTAGTAGATACTGGCTGCATTCACATTAAAGTAACCAATCAGGTTCATTTACATTCTGTGTCTGCTATTCTTGTAGCTGCTCCTTACAAGGGTACCCAGAAGTTTGTCACTCACATCATTACCCTACAATGGGATTACCTTGCTAGTCAGCACAATAGTTGTTTTTTATTTACTGATGGGTAGCTTGCACTCCTAAAGTTGCAATATCTAGATCTATTATGCAACTTTCTCACACCTGCCATCACTATACCATGCTTCATTGATACAAGATTTCCTGAAACACCATCAAAAGCCAGTGTGATTTATCTGAGCCCTAATGGTTGTGACTTGAAGACACACTCTAAGGAATAAAATAATGGGTGGTATCAGATAAATAGCCATCCAATAGTTCATCTTTAATGGCTTAAGCTAAATCTTGCTAATCATGTTAATCTGTTAGTTTTTTATGGATTTCACAAAAGTTTCCTTCTTGCCGCACTTGACACAACCACTCCTAGTACCTCCCTTACTAGTGGAGCTTATTAAATAGAGACAGCCTTGGGGGAATACTTTACCAATAAACAACTCTATCACACAAGTTCCTGGCCAGGCTCCACTTCAGGCTGTAACTACACTAGCTCAGCACTAAATAGACTCAACAAGGTTGGACTTTTATACAATGATACCCTAATTCTTAGTATTAAGACTGAGGGTGATATTGTGGTCAAGACAGCTAATCACAATGACTCCATCTTCACCAAGGAGTCCTTGATCTTCTACACCACCAGCAATTCCCAACAGGTTAGCGCTATACAGATCTATCAGGGTGATTGTGCTTCTACCAAAGGTCTTATTCTCATGAGAACATTCAATCTGACCAATATCTCCCCTCCTGGTATGACCTACATTACCTATCCCTATAATCTTAGTGTGTACAGCAAGTCTGAGGTTTCAGAAACTTGCTCCTATGTTGTTTTTGCCCAAGACATAAAGGCTGGGCTTACTCTTACCATAATGGCTGAACCTAACATCCTTAAGGTTAAGGATTCCACAAAGCAACCTGATCTTAACAAGGCTGCCTGGTTAGAAAGTTACCCTATCAGTATTCCCAAAGCCACTGCACCTATTACAATTAGTACTGTCAGCACTAGAAATGAACATGAGAAGTTCTTCTACTACAATGTCAAAAGATTGCCCTTGCCCAATTCAAACCATGTTATTACTACCAATTGGATGTACAAAGAGCCCACCTCCCTCAATCCTCTGGTCTTGGATCATGTAACCCTTACTCCCCTCTTCAAGATGCAATCCAAGCAATGCAAACCCTATGTCAAATCTAAAGGTGGGAAATGTTGCAATATTGAGTACTCCATTCTAATTGCTATTGAGATAATTGGAATTAATACATTGATATGATTTGACAATGGATTTCTTAAGTTGATTTCCTCAATTGCAATTGGATTCAACTGATGGAGCTAAAATACTCAGGCTTATTACTAACCCATATGAGTTTAATAAACACAGCTTTTAACCTTACACTTAATACATACTTTGATATTGCCTCTTATTTAGCAGTTGAAGTTGGTGTTTAGTAAGCCTTAAATAGTTTAGTTATATAAGTATATTTTATCTATAGTTTAGTTAAGATAACCCTCAGTTTGTAGTATTTAGCTAGTTTTGATATCCTAAATTTACAACAGATACAAAGCTAGTTTAGTAGGATGCATTCCTTGATTTTACTAAGAGAGTAAAGATCTGGTAAAAAATTTGAAGATCAAAAAAGAATAAAATAGTATTCTATTATTCAAAATTTTTAAGGTTGAATTCAGGGAAGACTGGTGCTGGAACAGAGAACCAGTTAACGCTTTGGTGTGCAAAGTGTTAACACTTTGAGCAACTGGTGGGATACACAATCTATAAAGACGCCATCTAGAAAATGTGTCCAAAACTGCCATCTAGAAACCCTATCTCATATTTCCATCTAAACTGTGTCTGATAACTTGAAATATTAATAACAGGCTAAAAACATTAAAAAATAATATATAAAACACATGTCTAAACTCAAAATTATCCAAGGATTTCAAATCTGTTAAAAAATATAGGGTTATCTAGTAGCAACTATATTGTACAAAGCTAACATACCCTAAAACTGTGATAATTTCATATTAAATTTTTTTCTATGTTTACATCTATTTACTAAAAATAAAGTAAAAATTAGATATTTGGAAGTAAAGTATTTAATAGAAGAGTAAATTGATCAGGATTTAGCCCCAGGAGCCTTGACAATGCCTTTGAGATGTGTAAGACAGCATTTTCTGGTGTAATAGGACAATAATTCCTTAATAACTCTTGCAAACTTGACCTGCTGGTCTGCATGCTTGGATACAACAGCTTTGGTTTTGATGGCCTGGGGATAAATTGGTCTCCATAGGCATTCTGGATCTTCATCTTGTTGATAATCACAATGAATTTGGGCTTCTTCACCTTAACCATGTGGGGAAATTGGTTGTGCCAACCTTCAAGTGGTGAGTTGGTCTTAGTTATGCTGTCCTTAACCTGATTATAGCAGTTCCAGTTAATGAAGTCACCACTCTTGAATATATAAAATCATTAATGAAACATTTTAATATTGAAACCCAAATATCAAAGTTCCTTCTATGATAAGAAATAAACCCAGTATATGAAAAGTGGATATTTTAATGGCTGTGTTACAGTGAGATAGTACCATCAAAGTGATGTTAATTTGAGTTGATTTATTATTTAGGGTCTTAAATCAATACCATACTTTATAACCAGTTAATAAGGGAAAGTCTTGGATCTACAACAAAACGTATAATAATTAATGGATTCCAGATGGCGTCTTTCTAGATGGTGTTTTTTGTGATGGTGTATTTTGTGATGGTGTATTTTAGGGTATTTATTAAGTGTTTTTATACTCAAAAAACCTTATTTGGATAAAAATCTTTTTATTTTAATTTGTGATAGTGTTTTCTAGATGCAGTTTTTTGAGATACTGTATTAGAAATCAATATGTAAAAAAAATATATTTAATAATTTTTATTAATTTTTTTAAATTTTGCTGGTGTAAATCTTGACTTATTACAAAAATCTTTTGATATGCCATCTTTCTAGATGGAGTTTTCTAGATGGTGTATTGCATCATTATCTATTGCCAATGATTATTGGGGATATGATAAATCTCTTTTAGAGTTGTCAGATAATTCACTTTTGTCTTTTTCATAGAACTAATATCCCTGAGGATGTCACCCCAACCCGGTAGGACATGCCATTTTGAAAATGGCATCTCAAAAAAACGACATCTCAAAATACGCCATCTCAATTTTCTGCTATCTCAATTTTATAGCAAAAACGCCATTTTGATTTACAGCATTGCAACTAAGAAAAACAAGTTTTAAATTTTTAGATTTTTGAACTCCAAGAATAACCCAAAAGAATTCTCAAAAAATAAATTTTAAAAAACATTTCTAGGCTTAAAAAACCTCAGTTTTCTAAATCTTTAATAAAAACATGAGGTTAATTAGTAGCAATAAGGTTTTGTAAATCCCAAAAGTTAAAATATACCCAAAAATAACTATTTTCATCTATTATAACTATAAACTATACTTTAAAATAAGCATAAAATTGTACCAAATACTAAAAAAACTCAAAGAATGAAAAAACTAAAAAATAAGAGTTGAAATATTTTATTGAGGAAGGCTCATACATTGGTTGACAGTGCTACTGAAATGGCCTGAAGATGTTCAAGATTTCTATCCTTGGGATAGTAGGCAAGGACCACCTTGCTGATTTCAGTATATTTCTTTACTGTCTTAGTCTTCTTGGGGGGACGCCCTTGGTCTTCATGCCAGTCTTGAAGAGCCAGGAAGAGATGGCCTGCTGGGTTTTGAGGTGGATAAGAATCTTGTTAAATTTGGGCTTCTTGACCCTGACCCTAGTTGCAAACTGGCTATGCCACCCTTCAAGGGAAGAGGTGGTCTTGATGAGATTGTCTTTGACCTGCTTAAATCATTTCCATGTGATTGAGTCACTGCCTTTTCTGATGTGGTGTGCTCCTTGGAAGATTTCAACCCATTGAGTCTCAAAATACTCAATGAAGGGAGCAAAGGCTGCCTGATTGGCTATGATCTAGGAGTGACGGAGGAGGGTGTTGTAGAAGGCATTGGTTTCCTCCTTTCTTACTAGAGCAAGGGCAGCAAAGCAGTTAAACACGTCATTGGCCTCTTTTGTGCCTTCAGAGTTGACCAGCTTATGGAGATATGTGCAATTTTGGAGGCGGCAGCAGAGTGCCTGGTGGAAGTGAAAATAGTATCTCTGGGGGAGCTCTTGAAGACTTTGATGAAGGCATTTGCCTGAGCCTGCTTGAAATCCACTATCAGATATTCATGGTATGGTAGGCTTTCTGGCTGCTTCTTGGGGGTGGTAGTGTGTTCATCCAGGGAGGGGGTCTTCTTCTTTCTCCCTCTAGTCTCATTGGGCTCCTCTTCTAATGTGGGGAGGATCTCATCAAGCTTGTTCTTTAAGATAGTGAGAGAACAGACATATATGTCCTGCTTCTTGTTGGGAAGGAAATAAAACATCAGGGGAGGAACAATATTGCCCACCTGCCCATGGATATTCCAAAGCTGGCTGAAGAGCTTTGGAAAGGTGGAAAAAGTACCATCTTCAAGCCAGGTCTTGCACTTGAGGAGGTTGCACAAATCTTGAGAGGTTGTGAAGCATATAATGCGCTCCTGTGCATTTGGGCTATCATCATGCAGAAGGAATTTCTCTTCGTGGCAGGATAGCTTCTGATCTTCAGTTAAGATTAACTGGTCAATGGATGTTGTACTGACGCCTTCAGTGCTTAGAGCATACCTCTGATCAGTGAGATATCTTTGGAGTTTAGAAGCGCCACCAACAGAGGCAAGTTTGGAATCATTCAGGTTAAGCAGGGCATTGTTCACCACCTCAGTTGAGGTTTGGTCCCTGGTGGTGGGGATCACTTGCCAAAGAAACCAGCAGATGAGTTGGTAGAGGGGGTCAAAAGTCTTAGTGCAGTCATGGCTGATTGTTAAGGAATTTAAACTTTGTGAAACCATATGTTGTGAGCCTTGCTGGGCACCCAGGGTTATCACATTTAAAGTTATGTTGACAAATGGCTTTTTTTTGTCATTACAGCTGAAGCTGTAGCCCTTGTAGACAAAGCTGGCACCCCCTTCTTGAACATGATAGGGTAGCTAGGAGGAAAGGTAGCAGGCATAGCAAAGGCACCATTTCTGTTGCAAATGTTATGAACTGTGTTGATATCCCACAGCTCAATTTGATCATCAACAGGAGCACCAGGATCCTGTTCCTGCTCCTCCTCAGGCTCTGATATGGGTTCAGATTGGCAATTGAACTCAAATAGCTTCTCTTGGGGGTCTGAGGGGGAGTACACAAATGGAGAGTGGGGAGGGGTAGTACTGTTTCCCTCTGGATCAGGGGAAGGTGTGGGTGTCTTTGGAGGTGATTTAGCCTTAGAAGGATTCTTTTTAGGGGTAATTTTGGCCTTCTTGGCCTTGGGAGGAGTGACCTTGGACTTGGAAGCCTTGGGCGCCTTGGGAGCAGCTTTAGTGATAGGCTTGGGAGGCATCTTAAAGTGAATTAGTATCAAAATATGGGCATTTTAGGGGAAGTTTTCAAAGGAAATAATGGTAATGTTTTAAATAATAAGGTAGTAAATATTTTTACATATATGTGTAGAAAAAGTCTTAAAATATATACTATCAAAATTTAAAAGTTTTTTATCTTGTAAAAATATTTTTTATGAGCAGCACAAGTAGGCAAACTTTGAGTTTTGACTAAAAACTTGCAGTCAAAATGGTGTTTTTGAGATGACGTAATTGAGGTGCTGTAGCTCAAAAACATAGTGTTTTTGACCATTTTTTATATTAAATTAACAAATCTACAGTGGAGCTACCTCAACTGGGCCAAATAGTAAAACTTGCATTTCTCAAAAACTAGCTTATACAACTGGGATTAAAAAGTACCCAGTTGTTTAGAGGAGGCTAAAAAATATATATTTGCAAATTTTCATATGTTTTATTACATTTTTTGCTTAATTGATTTTAGACATGAATATGTCCTTTTTTAAAAGCAAAAAGCAAGAATTGCAACAGGGAATTAATATAGTGTAGCATAGAGTCATATATAATTCCCCCTTATTTTTCCCTATCCATTGTGCACATTGAATCAATTGGGTGATATTAAATCCAGTTGAATTTGAAGTGACGTAAATCAAAATGGCGTAATCACCTTCTTTTATATTGAAATCACTATTAAAATATTTTATTAAGAGAACTCCTATCAACATATCCATGTATAGATAAGTTATAAAGTACATATAGCAAAACTGTTTTTTTACCCAGCAATGACAATCACTAGTAGGACTACCATTGTAGTGCTCAAGAATTCTAAGGGTAAGATTGGAGTAGCTGAGCAGCAACTGGGGGAACACAGCAAGACTATTATCTCCTTGCACAAAAGAACTTCTCTATTTGAGCTCTGCAATTAATCTAAGAATGTTAAGTTGGTAGTTATGTTCTATTCAATGATGTCTTTATTGGGGCTATCTGAGGGCCTTATATGGTTGGAAATGGGGGAGGGAAAAGAAAGGGTGAGTCATCCTGACTGAAGTCAGGACTGGGCAGAAACTAAGATATTCTTGAAGAGCTGAAACATTTTGGAGAATATTCAAAGAGAAAGGTCTTATATTGAGTGGGATGTGAATATCTAAATATGTGATCTCTGGGTCAGGTGGTTGCAACAAAAGTAGGGCCAATTTTTGGGAACTAGGTCTAGAACAGGGTTTCATAATGTTCATCTTGGGTGTCTTACTTGTTGGAAAGGAGCAGAAGGTCTCTATACCCAATTAAAAATTATGGAAATTGATGAGCTACTAATTGCCTTGATGAAAGTCACCACAAGGGTCACTCTCTGACGCATCTGCAGTTGGCTGCAGGTACGTTGATTAGTGGCTATTCAGAAATTGATCTTTATGTTTCAATGGGTAACTCTCCAATCTAAAATGCAAGAAAGGGCAGCAGTTCCCCTATACTTTTCCTTATAGGGTAGTAGTCTCAATATGGTAATATCTGCAGACAGTGCCCTGCACCACAACCATAGTGGCGTTATTTTAAGTTGTTCTTAGTATAAATGTCTTGGATTAATACTATAGGAATATCTTCTGATTCTATACAACAGGCTTTATTTTAGTGTGGGAATAAGCTTATTTTAGTTAAAGATAAATAGCGTGATTTGAAATGATGTAAGAACAAAATGGCGTAAACATGCCTCATACTAAGTGATTTCATATGTAAATAAAGTTAGCAAAATTAAATTTAATTAATTTGACTCGAAATGACAAAATTGAGATGGTGTACTTTTGAGATGCTGCATTATAAAATTATAAGTGAATTTTAACTATTTTTTATTTTTTATTTTTTTGTGATTCAAAATCACTAACACAAAAAACACCATCTCAAATTTAATTTGAGATGGTGTAAATTTAAGTGCCATTTTTGAGGTGGCATGTCCTACCCCCAACCCAGTTGGTCCCTGAATTTGACCCAGGACACACCTTGGTGACCTCTCAGTAACAGGAGCACCACAAGGGGTTTTTAAAGCAGGGAGATTTCTAATAATGTTCCAGGGGGATGCAAGCCACAAAAAAGCATGTGTTTAGACACTTGGTTCTCTGGGAATGCTGATCAGAGATTTTCATCTGTGGTCAGTAATCTGATTCATTGACTAGTGAGAATTTTCATTAATGTCAACCATTTTTTATAATGAGCTTTAATAAGGGAAAGCACATTATTACTTCAACCCTGTTTTAAAAACTCTATAAAATCATAATTTAAACAGGATAAATATGTTTTTAATAAAAAATATTTAGTACAAGTTGAATTTTACTAAAAAATACAAGTTGGTCTTTGATTGATCTAATCTGAAAGCTGTTTTTTAAAATTTGGTACCTCATTTTCCCATATAAAATTCACTGTGTTAGCTGTGGATATTTACTTTTACTTTTTGAAGCTTTCTTTTAATCAACATAAATAAAAAATTCAAAGAATTTTATTTGAGTTTTTTGCCATTCACAAAACTTTTGTGCACTTAATATAAGATGTGTCTGTGTTTTTGGCATGCTGTCATGAATTCAGTCCTTCTAGTCATTCTGGGTATGTTTTGGTGGGTTGCTTTCTTAACAAAAACCAGGAAAGGCATTATTTAAATTGTCTTACCACTGATAAGATGACCTTAAGTCTTTATCTATACAGTGGAGGTAACAACTGAAAGTAGTTAAATGTATATCAAGTAGGCAATTGTTTAAAAATATATGTTTATTAGGGAAATAAGGGAAGCTATATAAATCTTGGGCTGAACAATATATGCAGAGATGTTATTAACACCTGCACTATTTTTAGGAAGATACTACCATGTCATGGGAATTAGAGTGGGGCTTTCATTCACTTTCTTGCCATATGTGACAATCCATATAATCCAACACCAAAGTGGAATAAATAATATCTATGCAGGACAATTACTGTGCAGCTACCCAATTTGGCAGTAGATAAAAGTTCCCAAACCCAATCTATAGTTGACCTAAGAGCTTGTCTAGAGTAATTTTACATCAGTAATTAATCAAGCCACCAGACCTACCTGATCCAGCAGAATTTCAAGTGGAGAAGTATTTTTCATTGTTATCAGAATTATTCATTGATTTCCTATGACCATTTTTTTGTATGGTCTAATTTACAGCACATGCTTTTTTGAATTAATACACATCTAAGTGCTGTTTGAAATCTTTAATGTCCATGTTGTTGTGTATATACTTCTTATAAGTATAATTAACAAGATAAAAGGGGGAAATAAGAAGAGAATGATCCTTTATTAGATATTAGTTTGAAGTATTATATAGTATCATGAGAAGCTACATGTTGTCCATGTACATCATGGTGGTCATGAGACTTGTCCAAGTAGTGTTCCTCTTAGGACTCAAAATTTTTGATCCCATAATAGATGGGAAAATGATAAGAGTGCCACCAACTTAATGATTAGTTGGGAAATCATTTGGGGAGTTTCTCATGTGACTGCTTTCCTGAGAAGGAGTAATTGAAGACATTGTAACTTACCTTTAAAAGCTTGATCTAATGAAAGCCAAATTATCAAGGATTAAACCACAAAAACTTACTATAAACTCCCAAAAAAGTAAAATATTATTAAAAGCCTATAATATTAATTTAAAAACTGCAGGTAAAAAACCTCCTATAATATTCAAAACTTTTGCTAATAAAAACAATATAAATGTTTTTATATACTTCTGAAAATTAAATAATATAATAAAGTGGGATGTTATAATTAATTGGTATTTTTATTGAATTAAGGAAGTTTCACAAAGATAAAAATATGCTGCATAGTGTCTATATGAATGATTTGATTTGGTAAGAGGTATTCCTCTGGAAAATAATATAATGATCTTATTAAAATATTTGAATCAGGGTTTGGGGCCAACTCCTACTCAGCAATGTTGTAACTGGGTTGTTCTAGAAGGGTGTCAGGGATCCAGTCTTGGGTGTCTGGCCCGTTGTTTTTGGGGGTAATTTGGGCTGTGTTTTTTGTGGGTAAAGCCCATCACAAGAGAGGAGTTAACTTTAAAAGGTAGGAGAAGGACTTCTCCACCCAGGACCACAGGCCGGCAGCTGGGATTATGGTGACAATCACCCCTGTGAGGGTGATGTACACAATCCCAAATAGCTTGACAGTGTGGTCAGTTGGGAGGTCAGGTGAGGAGGCAGGCATAGGCTTGGGGGCCACAGGTGGTTTCATGCAGAGGTTGTAAGCAGGAAAGTAGTTGAACTTCCCTCTAAACAATTTTGGTGTTGAGAATATCCACAGGTCTTGACAGTTGTATCTAACTGCAGATTGTATGCGGGCCAAAAGATCTAGTTCAAGTATTTTCTCTGTGATGTAGTCCTTATATTCAGGCTTCAAAGGGTAATCTGTGAAGTGGGTGGGGCCAAAGGGAACACCTGGAGGACAGAAATCTGTGGACAGAAGGGAAGGAGGGCTGGGAGATCTTGTACTGAACTGATAGATAGCAAATACAAAATAAGGCAATAGCTGTGTGAGCCAAAATAACATAACCTTTATTCAAAAATGACAATAAGGTTTGAGTGCAGAATCTATAGGTATATATAGCATCCTGCCTCCAAACTTAGTATTTTCCATAAGGGCTTCATCAAAATATTGGGGAAAATGTGGGTGGGTGGCCAGGAGGCCCGGGTGCAGGAGCGGTGAAATGGCACCTCGGCTGGGTGTTCTCTTATTGGTTGGAATGTCCAAATTGGTCACTCAATTTTCTTGATTTTGGGCTAGGTCACAGGATTGGGCCTAAAGCCTGTGTTTTTCTTTGGCAATTGAATCTGATTGGTCTCCTGAGAGGACTTCAAGTTCATGAAGTTCACAGAGGAACTTTCTCTGCCTTCATTAGGCAATTTGAGAAACTACTCCTTGGGCACCACTATAGTCAAACCTGTGCTGGTATTCTGACTTTGGGACTTAGCAGGAGCTTCAGCATGTAGAGGCTCAGTCTCAGGAAAACACAGGCAGGTGGGCCCTTGGTCCACAGGACTGGCGGCCCACAGGAATCCAGTGTCAGGGTTTGAATCCCACTCTTGGGCCTGGGTTTCCAGGGGGAAGAATTGTCAATCCTGACACAGGGTTACATAAGTGGTAAAAAGTATTTTGAACCAACTTATGGCTTTATTTTAGAATAATTAATTATATGGTGTAAACTGTAGCTTTCACATGAAATGTGATCTATTAGAGGAGGCAATATTCCTGAGGATTTTAGTTGTGTTTTATATTTGAAGTTATTAAATGCATATTCAGTTGGTGGACTTGGCTTGATATATGCTGATTTTAGGTCTTAGGCAGATCAATTAAAGGCAAATGTATTTTTTCTTTGGGCATTTTTACCTCCTCCCAAAAAAGTTGTAATTGATTGTGTTTCATTTGACAGGATGTTATTCAAGGGCTTGTAGTTTAATATGCTTGATTTCTGTGAGGCAATTTTATCAACCACACATTCTATGCTTTCTAACTTGAACCTTGTCAAGTAGTTGACCTTGCTGTTTTGATATTTCCAAGTCAATTCACATGAGATTAGTTATATTAGAAAATTTAAATCAAAGACTTTACAACATAGATAAATATTTAATTCTCATTGATATACATAGCAAAAGTTAAATAAGTTTATGTGCTTTTATTATTCTAATGAACTATCAAACAGAGTTTGACTAGAAATTAATTGAAGTTTATATTTATAACAATTGTTAACTTGTACTATATATTTATAGACCTCATGAAGAGAATAAGAAACTAACCATTATTTTACCTTAAACCCTTCATATATTGTTATGTTAGTAAAAATCAAGTAAATATTAAGAATTTGCACCACATTATATCCCAAATTATCAAATTAATAATAAAGACAGAGTTGCTTTTATATTAAAAGCCTTTTAACATTTGATGAAGCCCTACCTCCTCTAGACTAGCCTGTGTCATTATTAACTAGAATTTGGCATATATTGACCCACAATGGGATACTTTACTTTTAGTGGATTTTCCTAATAATCATATCACTTAAACAAAAGTGCTGTTTATTATAAAAATATTTCAATTAGAGCTTTTATCTATATGGCTTGAAGTATTTTCTTTGGGTTTAAAGCCAAGATAAATTTGTGTCCATAAAGGTTGGGTTGATTTTAAAAATTGCCAAACAAATATTCTATTTGAATTTCTTAAAAAAATGAGCTTTATTATCCCCATCCTCACCAAAGGATATATATGAGACAACAATCAAGATTATGGTAAAGTCCATATTTTAACTATAACTGATATTATTAGCACTCTCAACATAAACCAATTGATATGAAATACACTATAATTTATGATATGTTTTTGTTTAGGTCTTTACCAATTGGCTATTGTCTTAGCAAAAGGTAAAAAACTTAAAAAATAAAAATATATTAGCACAGGTAGGTTTCGATCCTACGACCTCGGGGTTATGAGCCCCGCGCGCTTCCCCTGCGCCACTGTGCTTTTTTAGCCTTAAAAAGATTTGTTATCTTTATAACATTATAAAATTAACAGTTAATCAACTTATAGAATAACATAACTGTAAAAACATCTCTTATCGGATCCAAAAGTTAAATATCTACTAAATTTATGGCTTTTAAAAAGGATCTATTTTGAAAGAGTAGAAATAAAAGGTCTATTTCAGTAGATATAATGTGTAGGGTTTATCATGTGGGTAAGTGATACTCCAAATTCATTTTTTTAATTCAAATAAATCTCAATAGTTGTTTTATTTAGCTACTTATTTTGATTTATTTTGAAATAGGTTTAAACAAAATCTATTTATTTATTGGTGTCGTTTTTTTCCAATATCTAGTTTTCTGATAAATTGTTTAATTTCAGTATTTTTTGAAGTTATTTTTTTATATAAAACTATGGATTTAGTTTACTATTAACGAGACAGAAAAATGTATGCCAATTAAAGTAGTTTTCAAAGCTATGACAATAACCAAAAATAACTCAGATTTAATTCAAAATGACTAGATATAAGCAAAAATCAAGTTGTGGGAGTCCCGGACTGTAAATAATATGTATATTTTTGGTGAACTGGCAAAAGGCCAAACAAGAAACACAATGATTCTAACACAAACACAAAATTATATCAAACAGCAAACAACGTAGTTAAAAATAAAAGCAAAATGACTTGACACAGCAAGTGAAATAAATGATACTGCTCTAGAATATATTATAATCCTATCAGGATTCAGATGAGGCACCAGTAGAAGAGCTAAAATGAAACAAAAATAGAGTAACCTAGAAGCAAGATTTCACAAACATAAAACAAAATGAAGTCAAATAAGATGTGTAGTATGTGGGCAAGTCCCTAAAGTCAAAGTGTGGAGATCAAAATCTCCAAATTGATGGATTTTTTGATCCACCACTCTTTTTCAATAAAAACTTTCCCAAAAAATTTAATATTTTTCTTAAATTTGACTTTTTTTAAAATGTTTTTACTAGTAGCTAAAATCAGAAAACCAAGTTCAAAGTGCCCAAATTGATGCAATTTAAAACACACCTTAATTTATTTTGGCTTTTAAAATAGAATTTATTTACCTCTTTGAATAGAGGGGACAAAATCAAAAGTGCAAAAATTGAAGTGCAAAAAATCTTCAATTTAATATTTGATACATTAAGAGTAATTTTTTTGTAAAATTTAAATTTTTTTCTATATGTAAAAAAGAAATCAAGAGCTAAAAAAGCTTTTTTAGCTTTAAGCAATTTTTTTTAATTTATCTTGTTCAAATCTTAATATAAAATACTATTATAAGATCTTTCTTTTTAAAAAATAAAATTTTGTCTCATAAAAATTTATTTAAAAATTTACATATAGTTTCTTAATGGGTGCAGAAATCAAAAAGTAGTCAAATCAAAATCCAAAAAGGTACCAAAAAACTAGGACAACTTAATATTAAATTTTTATAAAATATTAATATTTTATTCATTATGTTTTAATAAGTTCCTCAAATCAAAAGTGAGGAAATCAAAAATTGACTTTTTAGATTTACTCACACTTTTTATAAGCTTATAAAATTTTAAATAATTATTAAAAACTTTTAAAATTCTTCATGTAGATTCTTTAAGACCTGATATTTAAATATATAAAAAAGAAATGAAGTTTTTTTAGTAGGTTTTTATTTTATTGCAATATTAATAAATTGGTGTGTTTTGGAGACAATTTCAAAAAATATTAAATTAATATAATATTGTACTATGTTTCCCTATGTTATTTCAGGGGACAAAATTGAAGTGCCCAAATCAAAGTGCACAAAACAAAGTGCAGAATATGAAGTGCCTAAATCAAAGTGCAATAAGCTCTTGGGTTTTTTTTTTGAAGGTTTCTCTCTTGAATTTTCTCCTTTCCCACCTCTCATTCCTCCTCAAAAGGAAGTTTTGTTGGCCCCTTGGCTGTGCCAGGGGCCAAAAAACTTTTAAAAAATTTCTGCATTGTCAAGAGGGTGGATTATATAAAATCTGATACCAAGTAGAAAAACCTTCTTTTTTCTTCTCTTCTCCTTTTCTTTTCTCTCTCCTTTCTTATCCTCAATTATCTTCTACTTTCCTCTTTCCATTCTTACCTTTGATTTTATTCTATTATTCTCTCTTTATTATTAACCTCAACTATCTTCTACTATATCTTTTTACTATATGTATTAGAGTAAAACAAGATGTACAAAATGTTTCTTTTTGATATACAACTTTGAACTATCTATATCATTTTTAGTGAAAGTACAGTGCTTTTAACATAAAAATATTCAAGTCTTCATTTAATGATATGTAAGTGGTAGATTCTTGATATCTTTGAATATTGTGACTTATAAATAAGATATAAGACTATATCTTTTATTAAGTATAAAATTATATAGTATAGCTTTAATAAGAAAGTAATGTACTTTATATTATTTTGATGATAAACTTCTATAATTTTTATCATTGAAATGAGATTACCAATAAACCAAAATACCTAAAATCATATGCTTGTATCTTGCAGGAAAAATTCTTTATTTTGCTTATACTGAAGTATTATTATAGCTTTACATAAGCTGGAAACTAAATCAACCTTTTTTTATTAAACTTATAATTTATAAAGCAGTTTTTTTGTGTAGTCTTATTTATTATACTAAATTGAATACAGTTACATATAAATTCTAGTCTAATTTTTCTTTTAAAACTAAAATAAACTTTCTTTTAAAAACAGCTAATTTAAGAATATTTTTATTATCTAGCATATATTTTCTATTGCAGAAATGAATTTTTTGGGGTCTCTTTAGTCTAGAATAAAATTTTAAAATATATAGGTTTATAATTTAAACTGTATTTTATTCTGCTTCAAAGTTAACCTCTGGAAAATCAATTTTTGCACTTTGATCTTTGATATTGTTGATTTTTGCACCTTACATAGTGTTTCAATTTTTTCACTTTTTGGGGGTCCCATTTTCAATTTTTGCACTTTCAACCTTAGGAACTTTGACCTAAGGAACTTTCCTGTAGTATGTGGAGCCAAAAATAGAAAAATAACAGTTTAACAGCCAATAAACAGCTATCTAATTTAGGAACAGAGGCATTTTATTGATTTTCAAGGCTCTTTATTTGTGTGTAATGGGTTTAGGAACAATTCATTTTGGGACAAAATATTATAATAAAATCCAGACCATAAAGGGTTAAAATTCTTCTTTTTATGACTTTTGATTGCTTTTTATTTTACAATGGTTTTTGTTAACAACAACAATTTTAACAGCCTCAAAAAACAAGGCAGCAGTCAAGAAAGTGTCAGTAGAGGGGTAATTTGGTACAAGGAGGCCCCTTTTTACACCTAGATATTTGATTTGGGTAACAAGGAAGCTGACTTGCACCTGACTCCTGACTAATATGGTATTGAATTGGTTGATGATCACCAAGATACTAGATATGAACAAAACTCTTTCCTAATACTGAGCAGGGCATCAAACAACAAGCCAATAAGATTAGTGGATATGGTTTGAAACAATTACACCCAAACAGCCAGCTGGCTCCTGCACCAGCCAGTCAGGATATGGTGCCTGTGACCCAGAGGCCTAAGTGTCAAATTATTACTGCACAAATTCCCCAGGAAATTGTGGCACTCACCCAGAGAGGTTAACCTGTGACCAAATGGCTGACAAATTAAAGTCTGCTCAGATCACCATGATGCAAGAATTCAATAAATTTATGAACAAGGGGAAAATAATTGGGATGTTTAATAAGCAGAAGAATGCACCCAAGTTCATATCAACAAAGCATATCCTATTGCTGTAACTGTACTGAAAGCTGCAGTTACCAAAAGGAAAAGAAAGAGAAAATTGGTATACAATAATGTTTATTAAAGATGATAAGAGGAATTTTATAGACAGTAAGTGGCCACCAGGGGATAGTATGTGAGAAGGGGTTTCTTAGGGTTGATCTTCAATAACATCTGACTGATCCTACTTTAAAAGTATAGGTGGATTGCTGGATGTGGTAATAAATGGTTTTTTGGTAGAGTGGCATGGATGGGTAGATGCCTAAATTAGGAAACAGGTCAATTTGGGTCAAAGCAGAATAATTATAATCTGTTAAGGATTGGGCTTGTTACAACACCTTTTTTCCTTGGTTCCTTGGTGGTTTCTTGTTTTCTAGGACATTAAGAGGTAGGTTTTCAGGGGCCCTAGATCTGTTCCGCTTGAGTTTCTACTCTGTTGTGGGTATGATGCTCCTGAATTGACAGGCCCTTGCTTTGCACAGTCTCAATCAATCATGATGCATAGATATATCATTGTGTCTCTTCCCAAGGCCTTGATTAAGTAAGTGTGATTATGTTAGACTTGTAGGATGATGATAGGTCCAAACTTATCATGTTAAGGTTTAGAGTGGTTATGGTTTAATACCCATACCTTTTCTCTAACTTCAAAGTGTTTCAGGATAAGTGTTTCATGGGTTTAAAACTTTTAGTCTCTCTCTGGCTGTGTTGCTTGAATGGCAAATAACTTGGGGCTGTTTTGTGGGTAGACCTTGTTTAAAAGTATTAATCTTGGGATATTTTTGGTGGTATCAATATCAGGTTTGGTCCCAAAGACCATCTTGTACAGGATGTGCCAGGTTGACGCATTCCAACACACTTTGCACACTATCAGAGCCGTGGGTAAATGATTGGCTCATGTTGTGTTTGGCTCCTGGGGACAACATCCAGGAAGACACAGTGGGAAATCTTTATAATAAAAGATTTGAGATTTGAAGCTAGCGTTGGGTTAGCCTTCAGGGAAAAATTAAGGGCACATACCTTAATTTCCTGGAATACAAGATGTGAAATTCCTTTTGGTAAAAAGGAAAAAAAAGCTTGAAGAATATTAAAGCCAACACAAATGTGGATAAACTTGTCTTTATTAGGAGAAATAATTCTACTTAAATAGTAGACAAGGGACAGTGATCACTCATTAGATAGACAGAGTGGCCAAGGGGGTCACATTGGAATGAGTTCATACCAGGATCAGAAAAAGGAAGGTATGGTATTCTGGAATGTGTGGATATTGGCATAGACCCATTTACAAAAAGCAAGGAATTCCCAAACTCAAAAGCAAAACCAGTCAAATCTCCACATTTATCATTATTTGAAGGCCATATCAAAATAGTATTAATGACGCGATTTCCAACATCTCCCCCCTCAAGATTGGACACAGGGAGTTGATATTTGCAAAGGAATTTGGAATGAACCCAGGAAAAAGGACGTCCAGAGGACAGAAATTTCATAGTATATTCAACATCCTTCTTAAATATGGCTTCACAGGGCTCAACCCAGAGAGAATATAGCTTATGAGCTCTACCATCTGTACAATTCTGGTAGTAGAGAACCAGGTTGCCTATTTGATACTCAGGGAGGGGGGCTCTAGCAGCATTGGACAGGGAGAGCTCCAGAGCCTTGACCTTGTAAGCAGTGGAATAAGCTTTCACTTGGATGTCAATGATACAATTGGTTAAGTCTTTAACATGGGCCTCAGGATTTGCAGACACATCAACTTTGATCAAGGGGGGTCCCAAGATTGAGGGGGTGGCGGCTTCACGCCCATACAGCATGGCAAAAGGGGACTGACCAGTTACTTGGTGTCTACTGAGTTGATAAGCAAAGAGGGCAGCAGGGAGGAACATATTCCAATTGTCAGCATCAGAGAGCATTATTTTCCTCATTATGGACACCAGGGAGGAATTGGCTCATTCAGCAGTTCCATTAGTTAAAGGGCTATATGGCGCAGAGAAAGATTGGTGGGTACCCATAGCTTCAACAATAGACATGATGAGGCAAGCATTAAAATTGGTGCCATTGTCAGAAAGCAGGACTTGAGGGCAGCCATGTTGGTAGAAGATATCTTGCAGCAAGAAATTAGCAGTGGTCTTAGCAGCTATATATTTTGTAGCTCTAGCTTTGACCCATTTGCTAAAATGGTCTATGGCAACTAAGATAAATCAACACCCAGACCTAGACCAAGGGAGAGGCCCAACAGCATCAATAATCACAGAGTGAAAGGCATGTTTAGGGGGGATAAGCTTGAATTGGTGTTGGGAAGGACAAGGGCGTTGGAGTTGACACAAATGACAGGAGGCAAGAACATCAGGGATTAGAAAGCGCATGTTTTCCCAGTAGAAGTTCTTGAATAGCCAGTCATGGGTTTTGGCTATACCTCCATGTCTAGTGTCAGTGTGATCTTGGAGAATAATGGATATCCTCATGCTAGGGCAAACATAGGGTAGATAGGCATTGTTGACTTTTTTGAAGAGCTGCCTATCTCAAATTACAGTGTCCTTGGATAGGGCTTGTAGCGCCAGTCAAATGTCTTATGGCTTGGTGGTCCAAGAGTCAGGGTACCCTATTAATTTTTATAGGCAATCAGCGTCAGCGGGGTAGATAGCTAGTATTGGCATTCTTGACAAGCCATCAGCATTCTGATGTTGGGCCCCAGGACAGTGTATTACAGTGAAATTGTATCCTTGCAGGAGCAGAGCCCAACGTGCTAGTTGACCTTCAGGTTCCTTTAGTTGTTGCTACCATTTGAGGGAGGAGTGATTGGTGACCACAGTGAAGTGGGTCCCATAAATGTAGTGCCTGGACTGTTTTACAGCTTGCAGCACCGTCAGACATTTCTTTTCAGTGGCGCTGTAGTTCTTCTTGTGTTTTTTGAGGACCCGTGAAGAGTAGGCTACAGGTCAATCCACACCTTTGTTGTCAAGCTGGGCTAAGATGGCACCCACAGCTACTCCGCTAGCGTTATTATACAAGATGAACTCTTTATCATAATCAGGATAGACCAAGATAGAAGCCTCTTTGAGTTTGGCCTTCAACGCTTTGAATGCTTGTTGCTAGCTATCAGTCCACTCAAAGGGGTTGTTGCAAAGCAGTTGGACAAGGGGTTCACTCAGTTCAGCAAAATTGGGCATGAACTGTTGGTAGTAGCCCATCATACCAAGGAATACTTGAACCTCTCAAAGATTTGTGGGAGGTAGCATCTTGTTGATGGCTTCCACCTTATTATTCATGGGGCAAATTTCAGTTTGAGTGACCTCATGACCTAAGAACTTGAGTCACTCTTTAAAGAAGGAGCACTTGGAGTGTTTGAGCTTCAAGCCAGCTTTGCAGATCTTGATAAAGACAGCCTTGAGGTGTTCCAAATGGTTGGTAAAGGTAGCACTGAATACAGTGATGTCATCTAAGTACACAAGGACACAAGAGAGCTTTAGATCTTGTAGGATGGAATCCATAGCCCGTTGAAATGTAGCCAGGGCATTATAGAGTCCTTGGGGCATTTGAGTAGGTTCATAGAGCCCCTCAGAGGTAATGAGAGTAGCCTTCTCTCAGTCTTCTGGTGATAAGTCAACTTGCCAGTATCCAGAGGCTAGATCCATGGCTGAGAAAAACTTGGAACCACCCAGCCATCTGAGAGCATTGTCAATTCTGGGCAAGGGGTATGAGTCTTTCTTAGTGAGAGAGTTCAGGCGGCAGTAGTCCATTAAAATGCAATGTCCTCCATCCTTCTTCTTGAGGATCAGTAACAGTGATGCCCAAGGGCTCTGAGAGGAAGCTAGTAGCCCAGCGTCTAAGAGCTGCTTAAGCTCCTTAGATACCTGAGCATCTTCTACCCTACTACAGCGGTATGGTTTGGCACAAAAAGGGGGTGCATCACCAGTATCAATCTGATGGATGACTCCTTTAGCCAGGCCATAGTCCGTAGGTCCAGAGGCAAAGATGTTGCTAAACTGATTGAGCAGGTCCAACACGTCTTTTTGTTGGATGGGAGACAATTGGGGAAGTCAGCAGCAGTGAATAAGGAGAGAACTTGGGGATTGTCTTCAGGTAGATTGAAATCACTAAAAGTTCCAAAAGGGTAGAGGGATGCCACTTGTTCTGCTCTCAGTATACAACCATGCCCTATAGCCTGGCCTCAGGTTGTCTGCATGGGCAGGGCTTTCAGGTTGGCAAGCAATAGTTGTACAGGCTCTTTGTGGGTTCAATCTAGAATCCCTGGACACAGGCAGGGCTCTGTACAACTTAAAGATTCATGTGAGTAAAGTTCCAAGAATGACTTCTAGGTAGCTCATAAGAAATCTGGGAATCAATCATCACTTGAGAGCCCAGAGAAATGGTGATAGCTGCTGGGGCAAGAAGAGGTACCTCTTCCTCCGCAGGGCAGGAAGGAGGAGGGGTGCACATGTTGGAGGAGTGAGTCTTATACTTGAGAGAGAAGATACCTGTGGGGTACTCAAGCACACAAGTTTTAAGATGTTTTCCTGGGAGGCGCGGAGGTTACTCAAAAATCAAAGGGATCTCATACCCTAAGAGCAAAAGATATCCATCTTGTAAGTTCACAATCCTGTTATACTCTCAAAGGAATTGTGTACCAACCAAGAGATCATAGCTTTTGGTTTTAAGGACTACAGCGGGGGAAGCAATGAGGAGTTTCCCAAACCTCATGGGTAGAGCAGAGTAGGCACCAATGGCCTGAGTTTGTGCCATGCCTGCTGTGCCATAAAACTGAGTGTAGTTGAGGTCAGGGGCTAGCTTAAGTTTCTTCATTAGTTTTGAAGATACTACATTGACTGGAGAACCCAGGTCCAGGATGGCTTTGGTTTTAACCTTTTGGATTGATACTTCCACATGGGTTGTATCTTTCCCAAAGGGGGCAAGACAGCCAAAACATCCTGCGCAGCCTCTAGCTTTTTTCCCATTTAGCTAACATGCACCTCAAGGCAGGAATATCCTTATACACAGTCTGCAGTGGAAGAGATACAGTTACGTTTTGGAAGAGAGCTTTGGCTAGCTTGGCTGCTTCCTCAGACAAATCAACCAAGACGGGAGGTTGATGGGCTTGAGCTAGGTAAGGGCAAGCCACCATGGATTTAGCTTCACTTGAAGGTACTTGGAATGTGGTGGTGGTCTTCCCAGAGCAAAGCTTTTACAGGACAGAGACAGTTTCTGGAACAGCCAAGACGGAATAGCCATAACTATCAGATTCTTCACTATCAGAATCTTCAGGGTCTGAATCACTGGAGAGATTGTGGAATAGGTGAAGAATAGTTGTGCCAGAGGAAGACAGAGCTTCCTCATCAGAAGGAGGATCAGGGGGAGACAGGGGAGATTGATCAGCAGAGAGTGTCTCTGCCTCTAAGCTGACCTCTCTTTTCCCACCTGTTTCTTGGGGTCACAACCTTCTACTTGGGGATTAGTGCAAGTATGCAAATGGTGCCCTACTTGGCCAAAGTTATGACAAACTTGCCTCTTAGTCTATCCACCTAAACCCAGCATCATAATGCGTGGCGTACAAGAGGTAGTCCCAGCCTTACTGGCTTTATTTTCACGTACCACTGTACCCCCATGGGTCAAATGCATGTCTTGCAAGAGCATCTTAATACTCTTCATGGAAGTGAGTGAAGACTTGTGTGCCTTAAAGTGTAGGCATAGAAGCTGATTCACTTTCAAAGCATTTGAACAAGCAGTGTAAGCTTCCTGGGGAGTTAACTGTTGACTGGTGATTAACTTTTGACCTTCAATGTAGAAGCAATCCACGAACTCAGACAGGGTTTTCTTGGGCTTAAAGGCAATGTGCATAGATGCATCCTTCTTGACCTCCAAGCTGAGATCTCCTCCAAACTCCTCAATAAGAAGGCGCTTCATGTTCTCCTAAGTGACAATGGAGGGGAGTTTGGGGACTATCACCTCTTGGTATATGGGATAGAGATAGGTGAGCATATGTTCCTTTTTGAGCTCATCAGTAGCCTTACACATTGCAGTCTCATAAATTGTTAGAAAGGCAGCAATGGTAGAGGTTTTATGATCAAATATCTGTTTGAAGGTTGGCTTGTAGTTTGGGTCAATGGACAAGGAAGAGGACTGACTGTTATCACCTGGGTTGAGGACGTTAATGTGGGGATTGCCCTCAAACTTGGATTCAGCAGCAGGTTGTCTAGCCCAGAGGAGTCAAAGGCTTTCCTCTAGGGTATCCAAGGTAGAGCTGTTCTGTCCACTAATATCTCTAGCGGTGGCGGCAGCAACTCCAAATTTGTCAATCTTAATTTGTTGCACCAATAAGGTGCCAGCAATCCTGTTGAGGCAAGTGGTCAGGGAAGTGGTTTGGGCAACCAAGGGGATGACCTGTCCATTCATTGTCTTGGTAAAGCGGGAGATGTTTTGTACCTCTCTCTCTAATGCTTCCTGCCTATCAGCAATATCATTTTTTACTTCTGCTAGCTGATCCAGGGCAAGGGTGCAGTTGATCCAGGGTTGGCCTTCCAAACCAGGGCAGCAACCATGATTTCTCTGAGCGGGAGTATGAATGACTTCAGTTTCCTCTTCACCTTCAGACTCAGAGGACGAGTCCTCATGATTAGAGAGGTGTTGTCTTAAGTACTCAATTTTTCCTTACAAAGTAGCTACTTGGTCAGTGAGCAAAGCAATGCAAGGTTTGGGCATAGGTTCAACTAGAGGGGGTTCTGAACAGAAAATTGATGCCAAGTGGTAGCCTTGAGCTTGGCTATTGCTTCCCATACCTTGGCTTCAAAGTCAGATGGGACCTCAACAGGAGGAGCAGGAGGAGCCACCTCAATAGAAGCTACTCTATCATCCACATATATTTGTACTTGATATAGAGTGTTGCCTAGTGCAGTCTTATCCAGACTATACTGATGCTGCAGATGGAGGCCCCAAGTATCAACATGAGCTCCAACCAATTTGAGTTGAGAATTAATATGTTCTCAGAATTGGTTAAGTTTGCTAACCAGAGTCTCAAAATCCTGGCAATGCTTTAGCAGAGAGGCCTCAATTTTCCCACACCACACTGCTTGATGCTCATCCAGTTTGCATAGTCAGTCCTTGATGTATCCAGGGAGCAAGGAACAAAGGGAATTTACTGAGGAGGTCAAGTACTTCTGGGAGGCCAGCAAGTTGCACTGGTTATTGGAAATACACGTAAAGAGACTGTGAGACCATTCTTGATATGCCATATTTTGAGAATGGTTGTTTGAGACAGCAGTGACTACAGCATTTACAAGCTGGTTCTGGGATCCTAATGCAAGTTGATGGTGAACCAGGGCGGGTTGGATGAACTGGTTGACTAATACGCCAATTGTATCCATGGACTCCATTAGCGCAGGGGGGAGACCAAAGTCCAAAAGGAAGGAGTACAGGTCTTCAGAAGCATACCTGGAACAGAGGCCAGGGATAGAGTGCATTGCCACTGTGTCATAATGGAGAAGGGAGCGGGCGGCAGCACAAGCTTGCTTGTAGTTGAGAGAGAAAGTGGGAAGGGGGGCCCACGCGGGCCTGGGAGACAGAACCAATACCATAGGATTTGAGGGGGGCATTGATGATGTCTTCTTCTAGAGGGAGACTAGAAACTTTAGGTTGATTGGGTACTTCAGAAACAAAGGGAGAAGGACCAGAGAATGTGTGTGGGAATGGGGTAACCAAGGGGCTTGCAGCCCCTGTAGTGAGCACCATTTTGTCGTGTTTGGCTCCTGGGGACAACATCCAGGAGGACACAGCGGGAAATCTTTATAACAAAAGATTTGAGGTTTGAAGCTAGCCTTGGGTTAGCCTTCAGGGCAAAATTAAGGGCACATACCTTAATTTCCTGGAAACAAGATGTAAAAGTCCTTTTGGCAGAAAGGACAGGAAAAAGCTTGAAGACTATTAAAGCCAACGCAAATGTGGATAAACTTGTCTTTATTAGGAGAAATAATTCTACTTAAATAGTAGACAAGGGAAAGTGATCACTCATTAGATAGACAGAGTGGCCAAGGGGGTCACATTGGAATGAGTTCATACCAGGATCAGACAAGGGAAGGTATGGTATTCTGGAATGGGTAGATATTGGCACAGATCTATTTACAGAAAGCAAGGAATTCCCAAACTTGAAAGAGAAACCAGTCAAATCTTTGCATTTATCATTATTTGAAGGCCATATTAAAATGGCATTAATGGTGTGATTTCCAACAGCTCATCTAGTGGGGTTATTGGGGGATAGTTTGGCAAAAGCCTAGATTAGGGACCTAATGAGTTATTTGACTCTCCCATTGGCCTGGGGAGGATATGGTATGGTCAAATTGTGCTTAAAATCTTGCTTGTCCAGGTACAAATCTGTAATCTATGTTGTGAGTTCTTTGCCTTTGTTGGTGATCAAGAGTTCTGGGGTGCTAAATTTAGCCACAATTGCCTTACCAATAAAAATATTATGTTGTTGCTTTTGTGGTGCTTGGTGGCTTGTACCACTTTTCATTGTGTAACATATTCCACATCAGTGATTATGTATCACTTATTGTTGGTTTGCCCTGGAATAGGGCCTATAATATCTAGGGCTTATACCTTGAAAGGTTTCCCCACAGAGATGGGTAGTCCTGATTTTGGAGGAGTTTGAGACTTAGAAATATCTATCTTATTTCAAATTAATCCATCAACTCAGAGGTGTCCTGGTATAGAGTTAGCCATTAATACTTGGTTCTAAGGAGCTCAAATAGGTTGTGGGCTCTGATATGACCTAGGTCTCAATGGTCCCTTAACACAGTGTCTATCATTTATGACACAGGTACATAGGAAACACTGGAGTCATCAGTTATTTTATTGTGGAGAACACTGTGAACACCAGCAAAAAAGAGCTTGTTCTTAAATACCATTGTTTAGGGAAGTTTAGTGGTCCCTTTAGGAAAATTCTTGCTATTATGGCTCATTACTAGGAGGAAAAATTAGGATCAAGTCCTTCTTCTCTGTGAGAATATCAAAATTATAGATTTGAGAGGGTGTCAGCCATCTTTAATTTCTTGCCTGGCTTGCATTTAATCATCATGTGGTATCTTTGGATTATTTCCATCTATTTGGCTTGGCGCTGTGACAAGTTAACCAATGCTTTAAGGTAAGAAAGGGACTTGTGGTCCGTTAAGCAGGTGAACTCTTTTTGGCAGTCTAGGTAACATCAACATTTGATGAGACAGTGTACCATGGCCAACATTTTCTTATCATGTATGAGATAGAAGCATTATCTGTCTGTAAGCTTTTGGGATTTTTAGGCCACAGGAAGATACTTGTATTCTTCTGATCTTATCCTGAGTACTCTTTCAATTGCCATGTCTGAAGCGTCAGTCTCCAGTTGGTAGTATTTCTTCTTGCATGGGGTATAAGAGGAGGGGTGCCTCAATAAGATTTTTCTTTAGTTATCTGGAGTTGTAATACTGTAGTAGTGTCCATTTGAACTTGGTGTTTTTGTCTGTGATCTGCAATAGGGAACCATTAGAGCACAGCTTTTGGGGATAAAACAACAACAATATGCAACCATACTAGGAGTGTGCAGAGTTTGCAGTCTCTAGGGGTGGCATGTTATGAATAACCTTGTCTTTTTGGGATCTGGTCTTGTGAGATTAGGCTGATTGACCACAAATGATCAGGTTAATCATTGTACGCAGATCTTAATCAGTTACACGTTGTAATATCACCGGTCATCATTATATAAATAGATATAGCAGTTATACTCCGTGTAATTGCTAGTTTATTATGAAACATGTAACAATTATACACTGTATTGTCATTTGGTTTTCACTGATCAAGTGTAGGTTATTATACGCTGTGTAATTGTTAGTTTATTATGATAGATGTAACAATTATACACTGTATTATCAATGATTGTCCCAATGTGACGTGATTATACACTGTATATTGCTTGCCTTATTATAATTGATGTAACTATTATACGCGGTATAAACGTTAGCCAATATAGTGAATACCACTGATTACACGGCGTGTAATTATTAGATCATCAATTGTATATCACCTATTCTACCCTACTGGATGTTGTATCAACTCAGCCCCAAACAGCCTGATGGACGTATATGTTCATATCAAACAAGTGATATACAAATGGCTAAGAAATACCAAGTCAGATCAGTATTACACGGCAGATAATCTTTTGAGTCACTAATGGATTGAGTCTGCTATTATACGGCGTATAATCCTTAATTTGACTTGTTGCATTAATAAGCAGAAGACTTGCCAACCAGAAAAGGATCACTGATTAAACTCTGCAAATGGAATACCAGAATTATACCTTCTGATATAAGAGGACTGAACAGGGACAATTTCTAAGCACCAACTAAATACGGTGTAGTTTCCCAGCGCAATAATAGGTGTGTAAGATACAGCCAATTGATAAATGGCAGTAGGCTAGCTCAAGAAGAGTGTAGGCTGTAGCTGAAGTGCCATGGACGCCTGCTAAGGCCAGTAGCATATCACGTGCCAAGGACAGCCAATCAGGATGGGCGTAGCCAGCAAAGATAGACCTATTGCAAAGGTAGCCACTGAGAACTGTCTGAAAGGACAAGAACAAGGGTTGTTGCAGTATATATCAATACAGACACCTGAAAGAATGAAAACAAGCTCATAGTTACACCTGGATAGATTGCAGCCACTGGCTAGATTGTACTCCAGTTTCAATAAACGTAATTATCTTCAAAGTTCTACTATATTGCAGTCTGTAGTTCTCTTGCATAGGATTAGGTAGAGTACATTAGAAAGGCTAACATATATATGTAGCTTTGAACATATCAGCAATAATACAAGTTGCTCAACAGGTCTCATACCATTGATGCCAATAATGTGGCCTAGAAAGGGTAATTATTGTTGATAGAACATGTATTTATAAGGTTTGACTAACAGTTGGTTATCCTTGAGAGTTTTTAATACTGTATGCAATTCAACATTGTGCTGGGATTTAGATGGACTGTAAACAATTATACTGTCTAAGTACACAAGTGTGTGTCATCTAATGTGCTTGGAAAAAACTCAATTTATGTATATTAAAAAAGTTAAAGTGAATTAGTCATCTCAAAGTTGTGCACCACACACTCAAAGCACTTATTATCAGAAATTCAGGAAATGTGTGGGTTTTTAGATGCAGGTACAGGCTAGGCTGAAAGCCTAGAAGGTAGTGACTGCCATAAGACTGGTGATAAATTGATAATACAATAGAAAAAGTGGCTGAGAATTGACCAAGGTCAGAAGTGGGCACCATGGAGTCCACTAAGTCATTAAGACTAATATATAATACTACAAATGATTGAGTAGAGGTGGTTCTATTGGAGGTAACAGAATCTTGCAGGCAGCCAGGCCAGGCTGGGAATGGGGTAATGAGAGGAGTTAGTGAGACTAAGTATGTGGATAAATAGTTGTATCTGTCCCTAAATAGTTATGTTTGGATTTTATACTAGACAACTTCACAGTTGTTATGTTCAGGTATTCTAGTCCTGGAAATGGGGCCAGCCAGAAAGATATTTTCAAGGTTGAACTCTAAATAAGCAGGGTTAGGTAGTTATTTGCTAAAATTTACAGGGGCAAACCGCTCACTAATCAGATTAAATAATAAAGGCAGTTGGTTTGTGGGCTCTGTGGGTGGCAAGTTTGGAGCAGAAGGGCCTGCTGGCAAAGTATTGAAGTGATAGAAAACAAGGACTAGGTAAAGTAAAATCTGGTTGAACCAAATTTCATCACTATTTCATTATCAAAATTACAATAATTCCATATCAAAACTTGAAAGGGCATTTATAAGAACTCTCTAGATTTCATCTTTGGGGGTGTATCAGGGCCCAGAATGGGCCAGACAAAACCCTATGTTGCATAGGTTCAACACCTGCAATGGAGCAATCATGTGACCAAACAATTGAGTTGTCAATCAAGCAGATTAACCCAAAGGAAACTTTAATTCCAAGTGGAGAATCAAACCCTGGTCAATGCCAAGCCTGGGGACAATTGAAAACCATCCCAAAGCCAAGTGAAAAAGATTTTAATTGGCCCAAACCCTCTGAAACCCAGAATTGGGGACTTGGGTTGCCAAATAGCCCAAAATTCCCCTGCCAGCTTCCCCATGGCAAGAATAAAGAAATGATTCATCTAACTGACAAATCAGGAGTCACCAATGGAATCCAACTTGAGAATAATTCATTGACAACCAATAAGGAGCTTCCAGTAAGTCCAATTGCAGTTTCCCAGCAGGATATAGCTGAGAACACTGGCATTCCCTCTCACTGTTGACATCTTCAAATTAAACAATTTTATGCTCAGGATTCATTATTTTCTTGCAAGAACTATATACTTTTGCACCAATATAACTATTCTGTTTGCATTTATTCATGACTCAACTACACTTCACCACCCACATATCTGCTCCCTCCTGGCCACTAAGAGTGATAATTTTGCCCTCCATGCTGGAGATTCCTCCTACTTCCCCCTGCTAACTGTGCCTCCTGCCCAGGACTTCAGTAAGTTGGGGTTTGTCTATATCACAGTATTGAGGCTGGCCAATCAGGTTGTGCCCCATATTAGGAGTTGGTGTTCCTTAGCTACTGCAATCAACTATCTGGTCAGAATTGTGCCTATTGTGTACTTGGATTTCCAGGCCCAGCCTGCCTCCCCTGTGGGAGTCCAGCCAGACTCTGGTATGGGCCATGACAGTGGAATATGGACTTCAGGGAGTCTGGCATTGAGAAACTGGGGCATTGAAAAGGCTTCAGGTTTGGACAGATTATGACTGGCTGGTACTTGAAAATAGACACATGAAGCTTCCTGCTTACAAAACTTATTACCAAAATCATGGGGCTAGTTAAGTACATGTTAGTCTCCATGCTGAGAGGCAGTGTCTGCTGACTGCTATGGGCAGGTTCTAATTTATTTTTTCCAGAATCTCCATTTGGCAAGCAGCTTCTTCTGTATAGGTGCTGAATTTAGGTGGCGTGCAATTGACCTCAATTATTTAAGACTTTGATAAATTACTTTGCTTTGTGGACTCCTAATCAAACAACCACAGCTTTAATCCCAAAAGATGCAAGCACCTGACCTCCCAGGGCAGGCAGGCCGCAGAATGTGGGGTCCTGGGCTCAATAGTTGATTTTGGATTTACTTTAAAATGAGGAGAAACTTTTTGCTTATGATACCCATACTTGGTCCTAAAAGAAGTTTTAGGAAAGTCTTCTTCATTGACCCTAATTTTGTTGTACCTGGTGGTTAGATTTATCTCAGAGAAGTAGTTTGCGCCCCCAGGATGTCAGATAATTTATCAATCAGCAGAAGGGGAAGGAATTTATTAACAGTGACTTCATTTAACACTTGGTAGTCTTTTACTAGTATGAGGAAGCCATACTTCTTTGCTATAAAGATCACTGCAGCATCATATGGGAATTGCAAGGGTCTGATCAGCCTCTTTTCCAGGGCCTCCACAAGTGTTTGCACAGTTCATGATTCTAATGGGGGTCATTTTATATTTAGGGCATGTCTTTGGCAGGCTGCCCTTTAGATGTATGGAGTGCTCAATGTGTCTTTTATGAGGAAATTTCTGTCACACTATTTGAAGACTTCAAGATACTGCATAACTGCTTGGTGGTAGCTATATTTTCTTGCATTGCAGATCTCTGCTATGTGGAAGTGTACTTGCAGTATTTGTAGCAGTAAAAGGTGGTAATTCCCCATCACTTGGAGACAGCTTCTTACTATCCCACAATTTCTGTCCCACTTTGGTAGGACAGAAGAATATAAGGATATAACAACAAAACTGGTATTTATTTAGACAGTGCTGCAGTTATATAGTAAGAGGCAGGGGAATTTTCACCAGGGGAATGATGGCACAGACAGAAGGACTTTCCTAATGGGGGAGAGTGGATAGGCACAGTAGAAAGTCCTTCTCAATGGAACAACTGGTTTCACACAGCTTTCCTTATGGAGGCATGTGGCAATATCTATGCTGTTCTATAATCAACCTCATAAGTAAAGACCACGTCTGAAGCGCATTCAAAAGGCGCTTTGAATGCCCATTTTATGAGCGTTTTTAACGTAGTTAACCTTATTAAAATTATGTTGAAAAGAAGCAATTATGTAATTGTTCTGTTACTCAATTCCTAAGTGGACAACTTAATGTGAAAATCCATTTAGGATCTGCGACATTTTCCTCCATTGGATTAGACAACAGGTTTAAATTAGCAGGTGTCTCAAGATGGCGGCTATTGTGAACAGTAACTCTAGAAGAGTTCCAAGGAGAGTCTTGAAGAAGGTGCAAGTGGTAATTACAAAGAGGAGCAAGCATACCAGGACAGTAGAGGTGGGGAGGGCAACAGAAAAGCAGGTAGTCCTGCATGATGTGGACAGCAGCTATCTGGACTTGGGGGTTCAGCTAGATCAGCTACTAGTGCCTCAGCTGGTCTTAGTGGGGACAGACCAATTTTTGCTGCGCTGTTCCAAGCTTTGAGCGAGCCCAGGGAAGTGACAGGAGCTGGGTTGCAAAAGGGTAAAAGTATCCATTGGCGGTTCTCCATGCGGGCAGCAGAAGAATACTTGAAGGCTTAGTTAAAGGATTTCCAATTTGAGGGTCAAGTGCTCTCAGTCTTGCAACAGGGGACGGTATCCAGCATTGTTAAGTCAGTCTGTTGTGAATACCACCATTCACCATGTTTTGATTTTGCCTTTGTTGGGTTATTTCAAGAACAAATATCTCTTTTGCTTTTGCCCTTCAAAAATGAGGCTGGCTCCAAATTGGGAAATACAATTGTTCAGTTTCCTGATTCTGCACAACTCCCTTGCCCCACTCATGCTTATGGCAAGTGATCCTACCATCCTGGTATTGTTTTGTGGTATTGCAAACCACTATATATTACATTTCTTATACACCAATAAAAATTAAGTTCTATTCATATTTTTGTCTTTGTGTCTCCATGTACTTTGGCACCTCTCTAGCCATGTCTAGCAGATATTATTCATTCAGGGGCACAAGGTAATTGCATAGCCTTCCCTGCTATTATAACCAAGACTTAGTACAAATACAATCCTAAGGTTAGGATTTCCCGTTGGGACTCTGTGCTACGCCTTAGATCACAACACAGTCCTTTGAGCTTGGGCAACACCTGGGGTTACAGAGGCTCAACCAGTCAGTTGGAAACCCTCTGACAACTTTGAGCAGTGTCTTTGGCAAGCCTTCCAGGAAGTGTTGAAGTCTTACACAGTGGGGGGTACTGCTCATCTGGTAACAATAGTGATGGCTGGTAACCTTGTTCTATGAGGGACCAATCACTGTGATATCAAGCAGGAAGAGAACATGTGAGTCTTTCTTGAGTGAGCCTTGTCTGTATTCTATTGGGTGGGTGCTCAGGTCCTAGTAGAGTATGCCCTTTGCAAGAGTCTTCTGTTGGACTGCATCTTCTTGGTGGTTGCCTTTCCTGTGGACATTGGGGTTGATTGTGTGTCTTGTTTGGTGGGGGCTTGTTGCCCAATCCTTGGTCATTGGCTTTGCAGATCCGTAGGTAACCAGTTGTGTTTACTGGCTGCCATTCAGGTGGTAGAACAGTTGATGCGGTATTAGAAGAGTCTTGTCAGTCTCCAATAAACACTTTGTTCTTTCATTCTTATTCCTCATACTTTGGTGCATCACTATTGCAAACAGGACAACAACCCATAGAATTTTTTAATTAGGCTTTTGTTTTTTGAATTGTTGTCCTCATTGGGGCTTACTCTTGATTGCTAGGAGCAGCACACATATATTGAGTGTGTACTCTAGTGATTAATTGCCCAGAATGGGGCTAATTAAGGGTGTAGGAGTCAGAGCCAGTCTTCTGGATAACTTGAACTGGGACCTGCCAAAGGGAGGCAATTTTGGATTCACAACTGTGCCCTCTATTGCTGAAGAAGTAGGCTGGGTCTCCTATCAGGTAAATGGGTAAGGTGGGGAGTTTAGATGCAGCTTGTTCTTGGTCCTGCAGATTATGGTTTAAGTTTACTGTGTAGGCCTCCAATTGCAAGCCAATAAGGGTTTGGACCAGCTTGTTGAGTTATGCCTCTGGGGACACATCCAGGCTGGGCTTTACCAAGGATTTAAAAAAGGGGGGAAGTCCTGGTTGCCGCCCATAGAGCAGTTAGAAGAGCGGCTTTCCAGTGGCACAATGGTACCCAATGTTATATGCAAAGGTGGCTGCAGGCAGGAAGGTATCCCATTCAGTCTCATGTTGGTGACTGAGCTTCCAGACTATCTGGACCAGGCTTCCATTAGTGCGCTCTAACATGCCATTTGCCTGTGGGTGATAAGGAGTGGATAGTGTCCCACAAATTCCCATCAGTTGGTTGAGGCGGGGGATGATATAACTGGCAAATTTGGTACCATTGCCTGTCAGCAGAATCTGGGGACAGCCATGTTTGTATATGATATTCTCCAGGATGATTGTGGCTGTCACTAGTGCAGATTGATTGGGAATTGCCTTGGCTTTACTCATTTAGTCAGATGATCACCATCCACAATAATGAACTTGTTGTGACTGTTGGTAACTGGCAAGGGCCCCACTATGTCAATGGCTACAGTGTGGAAGGCAAACCCAGGGTGTACAAGTCTGTGTTGGAACTTGGCAACCTTAGGTCTCTCAATTTTGAAGTCATGACAGGTGGCTAGCGTATATACTATATCAGTGTGCATTCCTTCCCAGAATCAGTGCTGCTGTAACAGGGCTAACATCTTCTGTATACCACCATGTCCAGTAGTCTTATGAGCAGCTACCACTGAGTCCATGCGTAGGGATGGGTGTATGTAAGGTACCCAAGAGTCTCCACAAAGCTTCAGGAGTTGCCCCTTAGAGACCTTGATATCAACAGCTAACTTCTTGAGAGCCCACTGTATCTCTATTGGCTATTCCCCCCACAAATAAGGATCCTCCATAAGCTTGTCATAGAGAATGTCAGCCATGGGGGATACTAAGGCAACAGTAGGAAGGCAGGAGAGAGAGACGGCATTCTGATGGAATGCTCTGGCTCAATGAATGATTTTGTAGCCATAAGCCTGAAGTTTAATGGACCAACACGCCACACGTCCTTCAGGGTCCTTGAGGGTCTTCAGTCATTGCGGGGAGGCATGATCTGTTACAACTGTGAAATGTACCCCATGGAGGTAGACTCTGAATTGTTGATATAAGTATATTACAGCCAGGCACTCTCATTTGGTGACAGTGTAGTTTATCTTGTGGACATTAAGAGTATGCAAGCAGTATCCAACAGGATGTTCAAGTCCTTCAGAGTCCAGTTGGGAGAGGACACCCCCAATTGCAGTCAGGCTAGCATCTGTATGAACCACAAATGGCTTGGCAAAGTTGGGGTAGGCTAGTACAAGGGCTGCAGTCAGTGTTTCCTTGAGAGCATTGAAGGCAGATTGGCACACTGTGATCCAGAAGAATTACTTATCAGCTCAGAGAAGCTGACCAAAAGAGGGTCATACAGGGATTCAAAGTTGGGGATGAAGCATTAATAGTACCCAATCATACCCAGGAAGACCTGCACGTCCCGCTTATTAGCCAGTTATCTGCATATTCTCAATAGCTTCCACCTTCAGAGGTACAGGTAGGAGTCCATCTTGACTAATAATGAATCACAAGAACTCAAGATTCTCCTTGAAGAAGTTGCACTTGTGTGGCTTGAGCTTGAGATTAGCTATAAGTAACCTCTGGAACACTTCTTCCAAGTGCTGCAGATGATCATTAAAAGTTCAAGAGAACACATTAATGTCATCCAGTGAGACCAGGACACTGGTGAGTTTGAGGTCACCCATCACTGCATTCATAGCCTGTTGGAAGGTAGCCAGGGCATTGGACAGACCTTGGAGCATCCTTGTGGGTTGGAATAGCCCTTGGTCAGTAATGATTGCACATTTCTCTTGATCAGCGGGGGGTAGTTTAATCTGCCAGTACCCACTGATATGGTCCATGGCACTGAAGAACTTGTCACCACCCAGTTGGTTCAAGGTATTATCAATGCAAGGTAGAGGATAAGAATCCTTCTTGGTAACAGCATTCAACTGGCGGTAGTCAATAACCATGTGGTTGCTGCCATCTTTCTTTTTGACAATCAAGAGAGGGGAAGCTCAAGGGCTTTTACTGGGGACCAATAAGCCAGATCCCAATAGTTTCTGTAGCTCCTTGTTGGATACGGCATGATTGGCTTGACTAAGCTGTATAGGTCTGGAGCAGATAGATGGACTGCCTTGGGTGTCAATATGGTGGGCAACATCTGCAGCCTTGCCCAAGTCATAATCATCCTTGGAAAACACATCCTTATACTGAGCAAAGAGATTCATATCTTGATCTTTTTGCTCTTCAGAGAGGCCAGATAGGAAGCCAAAGCTTATGACCAATAGCACCAGTGGTTGTTCACAGGGTAGACCCAACTCAGAGAAGTCCACAAAGGGGGTGGTCTCCTGCAGGTTGCCATGCTCTTCCAGACGTATATAAGCCAGGAGTTGGTGCTTGGTGACAACCATGGACTCACAACTCATATTGGCCAAGAAGATGAGCACTACCTTCTCACTTGGCATGAGGATGCCTGGTGCAACCCATGGTTCTAGTCTGGAGGCATTATGGATGCCAAAGATTTACCCATGATTACCAGCTGGTAGAGCCAGCAAGAGGTCTGTATTGTGGATCATCTGAGAGCCAGGTGGAATAGTCACATTACAGGAGGCGTAGACTGGGATTCCTTTGGCTTCCCCAACTGAGAGAGGTAGCACTTTGAACTTCTTACTATGTAGCGTATAGGTAACTGGCAGCTCTTCATCTGTGTCCTCCAGGTTGATGTAGTGCAGACGGCGTAGGGCAGGTCAAAAGGGCGGTCTCCATGATAGAACATGGGGATGGAGTGGCCCAATATCCCAAACATATGCTCTCCATGGTTGATCACAGTGCCATACTGGACCATGAAGCTAGTCCCAATAAGAATGTCGTAGCTGTTGTTTTCCAGGACTATAGCAGGAGCAGTGACCATTAGCTTCCCAAAGCAAAGAGGGAGAGAAGAATAGGCTCCGTGTGCTCTGGTTGTCTGTGGCCCATTATTACCAAACTCTTCATGATAAGCTAGGTCCGGTGCCAGCTTAAGATTCTTAACCAGCTGTGAGGATTTAATGTTTCCAGGAGCACCAGTATCCAGTAGGCCTGGATGTGGGTTTTGTTAACTACCAGGCTGATATAGGTACAATCCTGGTGGTCCTCTCTGATCTCCACAATCTTAGAGACCTGGTGTACAATCAGTCCCTTAAACTTCTCCAGGAAGATAGCCATAGCAGCTCCCACAGCTGGGCTTGCTTCCTTGAGGGATTCTAGCGGTGCCAAGACGTGTACTGTCTAAAGCAGCTTGGCCAGTTGTTTGGCACTGTTCTCCTAATGAGTGACTTTAACACCTTGTTGAGCCAGTTGTTTGGCATAGGGTAAGGACACTGTTTTCCGAGCTATTTGGGGGATAACCACCTCAGGTCAAAGTGGATTCCAATGAGTTTGAGTGTTAACAGTGAGGACTTGATGTAAGAGGTCCTCTTGAACTCCTTTGGACTCAGCATCCTTGTGTATTGGTTGGGAGTCAAAGTCAATCAGAGAGGGTTTGTCCTTAGGGTTTGCCTCAGAGGAAGATAAAGCAGCAGGCCTCTGAGCAGACTTGTTGGGAGGCAGCAGTATGGGGGGAGATGAGGGTATCAAAATTACAAAGGCAGCCAAGGATTTCTCCTTGTCCTGGCTGCTTAGTAGTTTTTTGACTGATCCTCATTGTCCTCCTCAATATCAGTGTCCCTGGCATAGTCATCCTCAGCGTCTTCTATGCCTACATGGTGGAACTTTTGGCAAGGGTTCTTATATTTCCAAGAGAAGTGACCAGCCATACCACATTTGAAGCAAGTACAGGGAGTGTTGTTGGCTGGGGCAGGTCCAACCTTGTTCAAAGGCTTGGGCATCTCCACAGCCACACAGGGTCTATACTCAGCTTGTTGACAGGGGTGGTCTTCAGGGAGAGGGACCTCAAACTCCTCCTTGTAGGTGCATAGAAGGAAAATCAGATCTGGCACAGTGCAAGCGTTGCAAATGCCCAACTTAAGAGCCAGGGATAGCTCCCAGTTGACACATACAGCATTGAGGAGTGCTGACTGCACATTGATAAAATGTACAGCGCTCATAGACAACAGGGTTTGAGCTTCAAGGTAGAACCTAGAAGTGAAGTCTTCTAGGGTTTCTCCCAATTTTAGCTTGGTGTCAGCAAAGCCCATCTTGCAATCAAGAAGGGCCTCTTGGCTACCAAATTCTTCTTTCAAGGCCTGGGAGACATTGGCAAAAGTCCAGCTATTCTCAGGGAGACGTGGCAAGATAATGGTTTCAGTCTCAGCATCCAGACAGTTGATGATTGTGGAATCCCTCATGGTGTTGTCAACACTTTACATGGAGTTATTTTATAGGCGTAAGAACTTGGCCACATTACTATTGCGGTCAAACTTGGGTAGATTGACAGTCTTGAAATTGTTGGAGCCATGTTGGATGGGAGCAGGTGTGGTCCTCACTGGAGAGCGGGTGAGACAGGAACAGCTGAGGGTAGAGGCAGCAAACCTAGCCTCAGAGGCACGTCAACAATTTTCCTCTTTCTGCGCTTTGTGTTCAACTTCTCTGTCCTGAGCAGCCCCAGAGGCTTCAGGAGTGGTCAGGACGTTGTCTTCAGACTCCAACACTGGCTCCAATACTTGTACAGCGTTGGGAGCCAACCAAGTGTGGTCATCATTGATTTTGTAGCTATGATATAACTCAGGACTGGAGGACCTTTGTGGACTGTGGAGACTCTTGGAGTTGAGGGACATAGCATGTAAGTTGGCGGCAATAATCTTACTGTCCATTCTATCTGATTGGCTCTGGAAGGCGTCAAGGAGAAGTTTCTGCTTGTCCAGCTCATCTTGATAGACCTTGTTCTCCTGACAGGTGATATCCAAGACGTCTTCTAGAGAGGTAATGTGCCTTTCATGGGTAGCAAGCTCAGCTTGAAGCAAGGCTATCACTTCCTTATCTTTCCTGGCTTGGGTCTGACTATTGGCTCTGTCATGCAATTATCAAAGTTTGAGACAATCCTGAAGCTCTGACACAGTGTGGTAGCCATTGAACAGAAAGGCAAGATTGGCACTTTGCTGGACTGGTTCTTCCTGCATCTTCTTGTAGTGATCAAGCAGCTCAAGGATGTCATGGCCAAGAAGGTGGCTGGAGGGGGAGTTGTCCATAGCAGTAGACGTGGGAGTGAGTGAGGGAATGGTGGCAAGGCAATAGGCTAAGACTTCTACCTCATGAGTCAGGCTTTGAACCATGGGGCCAGTCTCAAGCACGTGGCTGGTAACCACACTAATCCAATTGGTGTCTAAACCCTGATGGGTGAGGGTTTGTACCACATGCACCGTAACTAGCTTAGCTATTCCTCTCTTGATGGTGTCAACCAAGTGCAGCATGGTGTTCTGGGCGTTGGTAACTTCAGCAAGGTACTGGTTAACAGTGGTAAAAGAGTTGCCAAGCTTAGAGTTAAGAAACTGGAGGAACATCTGTTGATTAGATACCAGTATCCCCTGGTCATACACTAGGCTTTGTATGCAACCCAGGTGCATTTGGTTGTGGCATACATCAGGGTGGGTGAACTGTTGTAAATAGTCCTTGATATGTTTGACAGTGCAGAGGTCACAACAGAGTTGATCAGGGTTGACCTTGGAGAGGTTCTGAAAGTGCACTAAGGAGTTATCAGCAGAAGGTTGCTGAATAGCCAGATGTTCAGAGAAAGCACCATTGCCAGCATCACCAGAGTCCATGGCATGGATGGCACTACAGATTTTGTCCTAAGAAGGAGAGGAGTTGGCGTTCATCTCCAAAGGGGCAGGGACTTGCAGGAGTAGGGGTTGACCAAAAACAATGGTTTGGAGACACTGATGTTCTGGCATGAAGTGGCTAAGGGTGGGCAGGCCATAGGGAGCGCCTGCTCTTTCCCCAGCATGAGCATTGGCAGCAGTGCAGGCTGGTGACTGGTGATAGGGGGAAGCACTGACAGAAGGCTCATCCAGGGGCATTCCCCCCTCCTCATTGAAAGAACCACGGGGGTGGGGGCTGTTGGTGTGGAAAGACATGAGCGCCAATGTCATATTTGTAGCAGTAAAGGGTGCTAATTTCTACAAACAGTTAGTCAGGATCCTAACTCTTAATACTATACCTGTAGATGGTATAGTGATAGCCTTTGATAGGACAGAAGAATATAAGGGTATAATGACAAAACTGGTATTTATTTAGATAGTGCTGCAGTTATATAGTAAGAGGCAGGGGAATTTTCACCAGGGGAATGGTGGCACAGACAGAAGGACTTTTCTAATGGAGGAGAGTGGAAAGGCACAGTAGAAAGTCCCGCGCAATGGAACAACTGGTTTCACACGGCTTTCCTTATGGAGGCATGTGGCAATATCTACGTTGTTCTATAATTAATCTTGTAAGTAAAGCCTGCATCTGAAGCGTATTCAAAAGGCTCTTTGAACACCCGTTTTATGAGCGTTTTTAACGTAGTTAACCTGATTAAAACCATGATGATAAGAAGAAATTGCACAATTGTTCTATTGCTTGATCCCTAAGTAGACAACTTAATGTGAAAATCCATTCAGGATTTGCAACAGTACTACCTCATAATTGCAGGTGTCCCAGTTGATATTAATGAGGTTGTCCTGTTCCTCTTGGGCCTCAGTGATTATCACAAATATATAATCACTAAGTAGTTTGTCTGCAGAGCTGAGGTAGATGTGATGGTAGACGCCTGCATGTTTCACATTGAGGGTTGAGGTTACTCAGTCTATGTAAGGGTTGTTGTGTGGTTCCTGGTCACCAGTCCCCAAAATGTGTCCTGGGTCATAGACAGGGACTGGCTTGGAGAAGTCATCATTTACTAGTAAAAGGTGTTGGCTGTCTAGAAGTTTATACTGAGCCTGCATTAATGCAAACGCTTCAAATACTTTTCCTATTACTGGGTGAGCATCCCCACCATGCACTTGTACTTCAGCTGGTACTAAACCTTCTTTAGATCTGTACCAATCTTTTAACAACCTAGTAAAATCATTCTCAATGAACTCCTGTCCTCTTTATGTCATTTCAAGGTGCCTAGTCAACCTCTCTCACTCTTCCTGAGAGGTCTTACTAGTGGCAAACCTTCTACAACTCTGACAATAGGTATCCTCTTTCCATTGGCTAGGGTAAAAGATATGGGGCAATTAACTCATGAGAGTTATCTGTACTACTTTATACTTTGAGCAGGGGTGGAAATAGGCTTTTATTCACAGTAAGAATGAAGATCTCCTTAGAAACCTTCTGATATAATGACTGAGGGTCTAGGAAACAATAGGGATTTGCCAATACCTTGGAGTCCTCCAACAATATCTTGTACTCCTTCATCTTGGTCTTGGACTCCTGCACTCTGCTCCAGCACCAAATCTTTATCTCCAGCTCCTTTGTCTTGGGCTTTTGCACCTTTATCCTGAACTTAAGTCCTAAGCAGAGTCCTGGTGGCCTTTGTAATTCACTTGTGTCAGTCCTTGAAAAGCCTCAGATAGCTTCCCCTTTTATAGCTCCTTGTTTCAGTCCAAATTATCTCTCAGAACTCTGGTTTTCTAAAGCTTAAAAATATCAAGTTTTTTTCTCTCTACAATATATTAAACTTTATAACTTACTTTAGCCAATGAAATCCCTGAATTTTCTGCTTCTGCTCTTCATTTTTTAGGCTTTAACTCTTCAGTTAAAGCCTTCAAAACACTGATTAAACAGGCTTTGAACTGCAGCCAACCAAACTCTTGGATTCAACAGTTTTTTCAAACAGTTCACCCAAATGAATTGCTCTTGACTATGGTTTGAACCTGGCACTGTCTTGCTCCAGATAAACAACTGCTCTGCATTTTGAATAGTTTTGCCATAATTCCCAACACATTTTTCCAGCAAAACTCAAGCGCTTTTGCCTATGTTTTCTTAAGAGATTTTAAAACCCTCAATTATTTAACGTTTCTCCAAGTTTCTCTGCATTTTATTCTGCATTTTATGTCCTTGAGCTCACCTGTTGCTCACCTTTTGCCTCTCCTAGTCATTTTTAGTAAAACTTCAACACCTGTTCTCACAGTTTCTACTTCCTGCTTCTGGCCTCTTTCTGGCTTCATTCCAACTCAATCAGTAATTTAATAAATTACAGTTTAATTACTGTAAAACATTTTTATTTTTTCTTCTCTTTTAATCATATGATAATTAATACAATCTTTATATCATATTTTTGGCAGCATTAAATCATTATTTAACTGCTTCTTTCTTATCATTTTCTCTCTTTAGAAACCAAAACCAGCATTCTAGCTCCTGTATTAATTCCAGATAGTTCTTCTAAGCCATTTTCTAGTTTCTTAGATAGTCCTGCACCATGATTTTATGGTTCTTCAGCTAGTCTTTCACCAACATCTTCTGGTCCTTCCTCATCCATCAACAGTCCTTTTCAGCCTAGTCAGCAATCAACCAGTTCTTTCCAGTCAGCACATAGTCTAGTCCTTATCATGAACCACCTAGGTTCCAATCCTCACAATGATCTCCCAGTCCCTCAACTAGTCTTCACTGTGATCATACAGTCCCTCTTACTAGTCTTCACTGTAGACCCTGAACTGACTTGGTCTTATGATCAGCCCCCAATACTAATATCTCAGACTCAGGTAATTAGTCTACAGTGCCACTGGCACTTGGCTGGGCCCCTTACAAGTGTTCTTCACCTAGGCCATTCAACCACAGACAAACCCACATGTCTGTGAAGTTGTCTTTACTCATTTAGGTGATTAAATCTGAGCTTTTAGTTGCAAAGTAATCAACTTTACTTCCCAGAGACCTGATCACACTAAGTTCTGCAGCTGCTTTCCTGAGCAACCACCCTGGTGACACCTCTGAGCATATCAATGCCCTTCAATGATCACTTTGGGACCTCCCCAAAGCTCCCATGGAAACATAGACAAGGACACCCTACCAGTATGTTAGGTAGGGTGCTTGCTCACAGACCTCCTGTGAGCGCACAAGGGCACATAGAGCTATCTTAGCTCCACCCCCTTCCCTGGCAGCCTGCATTACCCGCCAGGGTCATCCACTCCCCACCCCAAGCAACTAAAATTCCCTGCTAGGCTGGTTCATCACTTGCCTATAGTAGTCCCTTGTTATCTAAAAGGCAGTCCTTACCTTCCCTAGAAGCCAATGCTCCCTACTAGGCCTATACCTGCCAGGAATATTACTGACACTTATAGTTGTGTAACCAATAAACTGTCACCTGCTGTCAATGTGAAGGTGCCTGCTGTCACCCACTGTCAACGTGAAGGCACCCACCACCACGCGCCCCCTGCTGCCACCAAGCAGATACATGCTGCCACCACGTGGAAGCCTATCACAACTAAGCTGTTGTCTGCTGCCACTGTGCAGACCCCTGCTGCCACCAACCAGATACATGCTGCCACCATGAAAAAGCCCGTCACAACCAAGCTGTCACCCGCCGTCAACGCACAGGCCCCCACTGACACCACGTGGAAGCCTATCACAACTAAGCTGTTGCCTGCTGCCACTGTGCAGACCCCTGCTGCCACCAACCAGATATATGCTGCCACCATGAAAAAGCCCATCACAACCAAGCTGTCACCCGCTGTCAACGCACAGGCCCCCACTGCCACCAAGAAGATGTCCGCTGCCACTGCGCAGGCCCCCGCTGCTGCCAAGCAGATACACAATGCCACCATTCAGAAGCCTGCCACCACCAAGCTGTTGCCCGCCGCCAACATGCAGACGCTTGCTGCCATTGAGAAGATGCCCACCACCACTGCGCAGGCGCCCATCACTCTTGCCAGCCCCACCTGAAAGCCATCCTCAAACCAGGCACCCATGAGCCAGCCATCTTCCAGCCTTTGCCCTCCCATGTCAGCAGGCCATTCCCCATTCACTCCTTTGGGAAATAGCCAAATCAGGAAACCAGAAAAGGCAATTTCCCCAAAGCCAAACTTGAGAGGAACTGCTGCCCAAGTTGGGAGACTACCAAATGGGGGATGGACTGACAGGCTCTTCAAAAATGAAAATCATGTACCAAATTCAGTAAATGAATTTGGATGCATGAATAAAGCCTAACTTGCACTATGCCAATGCAAACTGGGATCCAGCCAAACCTTCTCAATTGCCAGCCACCCAAGCCAATCCAGAAAAGGGAATAACAGATGTAACTAAGACTCTTGGTTCCGTAATGCTATGCCTTCCAATAATCATGCCTTGCAGGTCCACTAGTATAAATAAAGACAAAAACCTCAATGATAGTTTGTGCTATAATTGAGTGAATATCCTTCTTAATATTATCTCATTAATAAATCCTCCACCTAGGCTAAGCAAGTAATCTTATTATACACATTCCCTCCCCAAGTCAGAAGATGAACTATATCATCTTCACAGCTGTCTTGACAGCTTACCTTGGGATATGGGGTAATCAGCCAATCTATGCTCAGTTTGGTCCTAAACTACAGGGATCAAAAGGGATATCATACAATGAGCCAACTCACCTCAACTCAATGGATTTGAACCTGTGGACACCTCCAGCGTCATCTCAACCAACTCCCAACTTGGCTTAATACGTGATCCCCGCAGTTAAGCTACTGTACCTTGCCGGCAACCTTAGACAATGCAACATCCTTGTCAAAGCCTTCTGTCAGACAATAAACCTCTATCCATTTGTCTAAGTCTTAAACAGCTTTGAGCCACCTGACCTGCCATCTTATGGTACTAAAGTTTTACCCTCAATATTTGGGTATTACAATACCTGTCTCAAAACCACAGCACACTATCAATTCTCAGCATTGCATCTTTATTTGAAGCCAAATCAACCCTTGCCTGCAAGACTGCTTTCATGTGGATTACCACAGCTGTCTTCTCTTAACCATTCCAGGATGTGATAGAAATTGTGGTATAGCAAGAATAAGTCTACAAGTGGTGAGAAATATACATCAAAATCCACATATAGTTAATGATAAGCCACCAACAAGGCTTCAAATATCTCTTAGTAAAATTTCCAAAAGAACCACTGAGATTTAACAAAAATATTAAAGCCAATCAGAGTAACCCAAGATAAATAGCTTGAGACAAAACCAAGGAGCCTTAAGAATAAAACTCAGGAAATTGGGAACTAAAAAAGGGTTCTTCTTTAATTTTAACAGTAAAAACTCCAACAATGGGAGGCATTGGAGTAGCATTTGAAGGACCAAAAGGCAGCAGGCTAGGGACAGAACCCCATCTTTCCGCAACAATGCAATTTAAAATCAAGTTTTACAGGATATAACAGAGTAGGCCCAGGACCAGATGCATTGGTAGTGGTAAAATTAAATAGATAAGTTTTAGTTTTATTGATAATCTTGGAGGACTCAACTCTTGAGAGTTGAAAAATGTCAGAAATCTTTGTACTGTGGTATTTATCATCAACCAGAATGATATCCTAAGTCTTCTAACATTAGGAAAGTACAAGAGAACCTATGACTTTGGTGTAACCTGTGTCCTGGAATATTTTCTTGTAGTCATCAGAAGTAACAAGTCTGAAAGGGTCATAGACCAGAGGCAATAGGAAATTTCTTACTAATTCTGGATTAAGGTTCATAGGGTTGACTCTATATATTGCTATAGGAATTTATAATGTTTATCAACAGTATAGTATTTTTCTCTTCTACTATAGTTCAAATGAGAGGAAGGAATTTGGTGATAGGATAGACTACACTTCATTTTAAAGTCTAATAGGAAAAGAAATGAAATACTAGTCTTTATTCATAGGCCAATAATGAGGTTGGCTCATATGCCTGTGTTATTTATGAGGTTAGCTTAAAACAATAAGATAGAGAATAAAGTAGTATAAGGGAAACACAGCAGAGAATCAACCTTGAGGGGTGAATTTTGAAAGGAAGCTCTATTAAAAACTTCCACAGCATCAGTGTTTGTTCTAGACACGCTTTAAACTGAGTCCCTTAATCAAGAAGAGCCAGTTGTCTACCTGGGCCACAACCCAAGACTAGCAAGTCAACAGAAGTGTTAGTTGATGGAGGTGATTGGTTCAATTAATCAGAGCTACTCTAATTCAATAGGCTTGGGGCCCTTTTACCTTAGAGTGTTTGGCCTGGTGGCTCAATCCATGGTGGACTCTTTTAGACGTAATGCAGATGACAGTCCATATGACAGCCCTCCTATTCTAAAATATAATTAAAGTTTAGAATAGTAATTATTATGAGATTTATATTTGAATACCTTCTGGGAAAAACCAATTAATTGTGCAATATCTGCATTCTCCATTTATTAATTAGGAACAGGGATTTTTTAATGTCAGGATGTGATTTAGTCATTGATTCATTGAAATTGCAGCCTGAGTGCCTGCGTTTTTTTGTTGAAAACATTCTAAAGCCCATGGCTGCACCTTAAAATTATTGGTTGAATCTGTTAATTAGTCAATATCCCAAAATCCTGATAAACAATAAGGAATTTTTTTTAAATATCAAAACTATTGACTCAGCAATTTTCACCTGAATCTTTTATCCCTTTGCTGTTTTATGATTTATCATTCCAACATATAACCAGACCAGTATAAAAAAACCCTTGAATGCTCAACTTCTCATAAACCTTCTGATTAATGAGGGAATGTTGGATGAGTTTAAGATTATGTTGACTTATCAAGGTTAAATTTGCTCAGATACTTAGATCCTGGGTTTTTGCTGGAGCTACTGTAACCTATTTCCTATTGACAGTTTGATTCAAGTCTGATAAATTTGTCAGTTACTGGTTTCAATACACCATCTCAAAATATGTCATCTCAAAATATCTTTGTAATATGGTCTGGATATACTATAGCATAATTTAAAAGGCTTAATAAAAATTATCAAATAGCTAATTTTTACATAGAAGTTTCTAGTATATCATCTCAAAAATCTGCATCACAAAAATACTGCCACAAATCAAGATAAAAAGGGTATTATCCAAATAAGTTATGTATAAAATTGCATAGCAAATTCCATAAAAGACGTCATCTAGGAAGACAGCATCTGAAATCCATTAATTATTATACTTTTGTGGTAAATATGAGCCTTTCTCACATTAGCTAGGAATTAAGTATGGTATTAATTTGAGACCTCACATAATAAATCAACCAAAAAACACTGCTTTGATATTATCTCCCTGGGACACAGCCATTAAACACTACTTTTCATACACTGGTTTTATTTCTTATCATAGAAGGAACTTTGATATTTGGGTCCCAACAATAAACTGTTTTAATAGTGAATTTGTATAGTAAAGGGGGTGTTTACTATACCAAAAAACATTTCATTACAAATTCACTAGGGTTCTAAGCGCCAATAGTAGCAGTGCCTAATAATGGGGCATAAATAAGTAGCCTGTTTTTACACATGACGCCATAAGAAGCCATCTAGATCACGCCATCTTAAATTGGCTGTTTGCACTTTTCATTTTTAAAGTTTACTCTGTTTTTCACCCATATTAAAAGTGTAGGAAAATATCTGAGAACATGCAAATATATATTTTCATCTCCTCTAAACAGATGTGTACTTTTTAACCCCAGCTGTACAAGCTAGTTTTTGAGGTATCCAAGTTTTAAAATTTGGGTTGGTTGTGGTAGCTCCACTGCAGGTATATTAAATCAAAATAAAAGATATGTAAGATCTCTATGTTTTTGCCAACAGCATCTCAAACACAGCATCCAGAAACATGTTTGCAGCCAAAAACTTAAAGCTTTGCATACTTTTTCTCTGATAAAAAATCATTTTTTGACTGATTTTTTATCTTTTGATATAATATCTTTTGAAAATCTATCTGCAATAATGTTTAAGGACAATTCATACTTTATATTATAAAAATACTCCTTTTTACTTTAAGATCTGTCCCCAAATTTGAGCTTTGTAGTACAACTCACCCTTAGACGCCTCTCCAGGCTGCTACAAAAGCTACTCCCAGGGTACCCAAGGACCAGGAAACTCCCAAAAAGGCCAGAAAGGCCCAGGATACTCACAAAAAGCAGCCTCCTAAAGAAAAAACATCTACTAAGACCCCATACCTTCCCCTGAGCTTGAGGCTGACAGCCTCACACATCCTCACTCTCCCTTTGTATGCTCACTGTTGCAGTTCCAGTATTGGATAAGACAATGGATTGAACATCTGGATTTAAAATGACGTAACAATCAAATGATCACACAATTGTTTTATTGAACTCAAACTTCATCTGTTGTTATCAACTTAACTACAGGTCCAAATTCAATAACAAGTAGCCGCACTAATTGCGCACATGCTCCAACAAAGGGAATTCAAGATTTAAAGCCAATTAGTGATTGTAATTGCCATTTCCCATTTATGGACAGCCAATTGAAACAGGTTGTTCTGTTGGCTTTTAATTCTGACACTATTTTTGTGGCCCAAAAATAGCCTATTCCATTTCCCTCCAACCAACCACACAACACCTTCTGCTCTATATGATCTACAATGGCTACTACCCAATAAAATAGTTTTTCCATATTATCTTCCTTTCTTCTTTCCTTTATTGGCTGTCACTTTACCACCCACAGGTAGAGTGTTGAGAATTTAAGATCTTTGGCTAACTTCAGTAGTGCATTACTACCCCTTTCTGCAATTACACACACTCACCTCCAGAAAAACAGAAACAACAGATCAATTCCAATGATGAAGAATAGCAAGAAAAATACTCTTAATACAGCTCTGATGGGCATGAATCAGCTTTCTCAGAGGTGGAGCCCATCCTAGAGTGAGACTTGCATGCATTTGCTAACATATGCAATGGCATTGGGTAGCTTAAAGTCACAGACCTCTTCCTCAACTCCTTTACTACAATGACCAGGGACAGGTTCTAGCCCTGCCAAGGAAGGCTTCCTGTTCACTAACAATGCACCAAAGAATTTATATGCCCCATAATTGCTACCAGTGGGACAGTCCTGGCTTCCCCATGCAATTGGCCACCACAGGCTTTACTCAAATCAAGGAGCGCACTATTGAAAATGGCTGCTTGGGCTTGGACAAGACTCTTCATTATCTCATACCCTGGTATACGTGACAAGCTACTCTCATTAGCAAGAACAGGAATTCTTCTGAGCTGGTAACTATTGTCCTCCTACATATGCATGGAGACCAGATAGAGAAGGTTGGAGAGAAAATCAAACTCCAGCAGGATATGCTGATCTTGGTGTCAGCACTGGAACCATCTATGGATCTGTTAATCCAGCTGAACAGAGGACTACCATGCTGGGTAACCCTCCCCTTACACAATGCCAGCTAAGGGGCACCCAGCCAAATAATTTAGTTTTTAGCTCAAGAGGTCCCCATAAGATTTCTTAAGGGATGTGGCTGTACAACAGCCACCTGGTGCATTTTGCTGAATAAACATGCTGGATGATATTTAATTGTTGTGGTTTTATTATGCACCTTATATAGATAAGTTTACAGGATTCTTTGGATAGAGATCCCTCAAAACTGGGTATCTATATGGGATGGATGATAAAATGTTGGCTTGATAGTTAGGCCAAGCTAGCTTACAAGATAAAGGCAAGATTATACAAATCCATCTTGGGACTAGGTGTCTTGCAGACGTTTTAACTAACCCCAAAGGTTGATTAAAGTATACCCATGGATATTATTAATGAGGATTTAATAATTGGGCCAAAATGGACTTGACTATGTCAAGTAAAGACTTTGTGTCTTTCAATCAAATTAATTAACCACAAAGGTTAATCAATATAAATGGCAAGGGATCAATGAAAAGAAAACAACCAGATGCAGACAATAGTGTCCTGGAATTTAGGTTTGATCAGCTGATTCCCAGCTGGAACCATAACAGCTTGGATCAAGATAGGATAAACTCCACAGGGGTTTGGCGCCGGGAGCTAGAAATGTTTCAGGCCAAAAAAACATTGCAACTTAAGGAATCAGGTGATTCATGAATGTATTAGGCACATTCTCATAGGTTGGGAGTGTGAAGATCTTTTGGGTTAAAGATCTTATTTAGATGACTACGTTACTTCATAGGCCATAGGACAGGAATCCAGGGATGCCTCCTGAGCTGGAGGGGTTTTCAGCCAAATATTCCCCACATGGTATATACATAAAACAGATAAATATTAATAAATATATTCAAGTCAAAATCTGACGCTTTCCCCTCATCTTACTTTTCCATTTATGTATTCACAATTATTCTTTGAAAAAGCAAAGTTTGGAGTAATTAGAGTAGAGACTAATTTCCCCCATAAAGAGGTTTCCAAAAGATCCCTGGAGGATGCCTAAGAGGACCTCAAGGTAGCAAAGACATTTCCAAAGGAGTCATTGGTCAAAGTCAAGCCTGCTTCTGAAGAACTCTTATTGGAATACTTTGCCAAGGAAGGAACACCCACTCAAGGAAATTGAGTTTATGCTTGGGATTAGCTGAACCTATTGTTAGGGTTTGGCAGGATCTTCAATCAAATGAGGGATGCAGCTGACAGAGAAATTAAAGGCCACAAACCTTTTGAGGAAAAGGGTGTGAGAATCATGACAAGATGGAGGGAGGATGCCAAAGTACTAAACCAAAAGATCATCTCTCTGGAGACAAAGCTCACCAAAGATTTGTTGCAAGAGGGGTCCAGCAATAAGAGTATAAACAAAAGCAAGTATGATAAGTCAGATAGAATGGTCCTGGATTTGTCACAAGGGGATATCTGGTTTGCTGATGGGACCTTCTCATCATGCCCAAAACCTTTCTACTAGCTTTGGGTCATCCAGGACCAAGTGAATGGCCATACTGTTCTGTTTTCTCCTTCTTTCTCCCTAACAAAAGGGTGGAGACTTTTACTAATGCCACAATAATCCTTAAGCAGAAACTTGACACCATCCTGTTCACATTTGACAGGGAGCCAGCAGAGAGTAGGGGTGGCAAGAAGAAGAAAAATCCAAAGACCACCTGGAGCAGCAAGCAACATCCAAAAAGGCCCCAGAGCCACTTACCTACCATACATCAGGGATGATTGATTTTGAGATAGCACAGGCAAGTACTCTGATCAAAGTATTTAAGAGCAGACCCCAAGGCTGCGCCTCCCACCACTGCCAGGCTCTGCCCAAAAACCTGATGAAAGATCCAGCCCTTAAAGAGATGGTCTCCAAAGATGGTACCAGATTGGCCAAGCATATCTTTGATTGGTTTTCTTCCCTGGCCATGGACAAAAAGCAAGAAGTCAACCTTTTCTACAGTGGGCTGCTCACAAGCAACTACATTATTCAGCACCAAGAAGCATTTTCTCCCTTTATCCAGTACGTTGAGCACCCGTGAGTGGGTGTCTTTCAGGGGCAATGTTGCATCTGCAAGGGTAGTGGCTTCATTAACTGGAGCTGGCATGAGCAGTTTAAAGAAGGCGTCATTAAGGCTACCTCATCACTTGAAGGTTGGCATGATCAACTTTCCCGCCTGGTCAAGGTGAATAAGCCCAGGCTCTGTATGTTTGTCAGCAAGCTGAAGATCCAGCATGGACTTGGGGCCAGCTTTACCCTATGGCATCAAGAGCAAGGGTACCGTCTCTAAGCATGCTGACCAGCAGGTCAAGTTTGCTGGTGCTGCCAACCAGGTTCTAGCCTATTTCTCCAAAGAAGGCTGCCTTGCCCATTGTAAGGGTATTGCCAAGGCGCTTGGAGCCAAGGATGAATGGCTTTTGTTTACTAACAGATACTTGCATGGGAAGATATTCAATGTTTAATTTAGCTCTATGGTGGGGATGCTGATACATTTAAAGCCCAAAGATACTGAATGAACCAAGTATAAACCTTTTCTGGGGTGGCTCTGGAGCTTTGCCAGCTATAGTTGCAGGTAATTGGCTCCAGGCTTGGTTGCTGGTTTGGGATCCCTGAGCAGGGTTGTATTTATCTGGGGATCTGAGTGTATTCTTTTGAGGATGAGTTGGGCTTTGACCCTTGCTTAAAGTTATCTGACACATTTGAGTCAGAAACCCAAGATGAGGGCCCACAGGGGCGGTTTTTTATACCCAATAGGTATTTATTACAAAAAGCTTAGGGGCCTCCCAATGTCATTGCTCTAGATGGGGGTTTGAACAGGCCTTCTGGAGGGCGTCTCTCTAGATAGTGCTGATTACTAACCACACATCAGCCATGGGAAAAGGTATGCATCAAGGCAGGGTGAATCACAGATATCCCCAAAACTTTCCCTACAGTACTCAAGCCCCATCATTTTTATACCAGAAGATCCTCCAAGGGCTTTTAAGGGATATGCCTCTTGCCATACTTTAATATGCCTAGAGGTTGGATGTTATATGATTAAGCCTTGGCATATAAACAAGCAAGCCCAAACCACTCCCTCCACCATGCCTAATGACCATATTCCCTTAGTTACCAGAGATATAGAGGTTGGCCAGCAGGACCCTATGCCATGTACTTGGACACGGCCATGGGACATGGCAGGAAATCCTAACAGTAGGGTTGGGGTTGTACTAAGCTGGAGGTTAGTCTTCAGGGATGGATACAGAAGCCACCTTCTGGCCCTGGGAAGGATAACAATCAGAAATCTCCTCAAGGCAAGACTAGGGAGATGGTGCCAAGGTGCAGGAATAGATACAAGGAGAAAGTATAAGTAGAGGTTATTTTTATTGGATGAATCTAAACAATTCTTATACAGTGAATGTCCGCCACAAAACGGTGGAGGGACAGGTAGATCACTGACCACTCCCATAAGCGGGTCAAGGATCACTCATATCATTGGTTGGAATGTAAATTAGTCCTTCATCCAGTTTAGAGTGAAATTCATTTCAAGGAGAGAAAGGGAACTGAAGGATTTCACACTCAAAAGGCAACTCTGTCAAAGGTGAAATTGATAATGCATGGATATTGGGATTCACAATACCCTAACCCTACATAGCCAGTGTACAAGTCTCCTTGGTACAAGTCCAGTCCCTGTTACCTCCATATATGAAACCTACCCAAACCCTACCGGCATCTACCTGAACGCCCCTGGTACATGTTGGCTTGTACTGCAGATTATTTTCTCTGGCGTTCCTGGGACATCTTTGGGTGGTGGGCCAACTGATAAATTTTCTTGTGGGATGATTGATTGGGTTCCCCTTGGATCAAGGTTTCTTCTGCCACACCAGTGGTGAAAGTTACCTAATAAGTGGATCACTGGAAGAAAGGTTAGTGGATTTATATATGGGCTCTTAGATTTGAACTTAGGGTTAGGTTTCAAGGGGGGTTGTAGGGGAATGTTTTTGATTTGGAATTTGGTTTTTTGTGGGTTGGTTTCTTTTAGGACTTCAGGTACGGCAGGGAGGGGTTGATTTTCAGAGGGAGGCTGGTTTATGGGTAGGGTATGTAATTATATGGTTTAATTGATATCGATGAAGGTAGCTATGTGATGGTTATGATTTAGGTTTGGGATCATGGAAGTTGAAGGAGGGGAAGCGGACGATGATTGGGTTGGGGCTGTTGCAGTAGGGCGGGAGGGGGACGAATTGGTTCAGGGGGAAGACATGCCGGATAGGGGAGGGAAGGTTGACTTCGCGCCACTGGCAGTTGGGGTCCTCGTCATATTCCTGGTGGCAGGTTCGTAGGATGGTCTTTATAGGGTCTGAGGAGGCGTGCTCGTAGATCTCGACGCCGGCATGGACGTAGTCCAGTTCGCGTGGGGGGAGCATGGAAACAAAGTCGTTCTGGTTGGTGTAGCGGGTGATGGGGACCGATAGGCTCTCAAAGTAGAGCTTGGCGGCGAGGTTCCCTGTGCGGGGGCCAGAGTAGGCGATGACGTCAACTCTGACGTCGTGGGTCTGCTTGAACTCGTGCCAGTAGGGCGCGGAAACGACAGCGACGCTGGCGCCCAAGCTGTACCCGCTCGCCAGGACTCGACAGCCCCTGCATTTGGTTTCGAGGAGAACGGCTACTCGTTCCATGGTTTCGTTGTGGATGGATAGGTAATGTTTATACATGCCATGATGGATCTTGACGCCTTCGGGAGCATTAAGCTATCTGGACAGTTTCGGCGTCAAAATCGGATATCCAGTTGCGGATCGACTTGGTGAAGGTGTAGGAGACGGACAGGATATTTCGTTTTGGAAACACAGCAATGATGACGGATGCCTGGAGGAGGTGGTTGTTGATGACTTCGACGGTAGTGTAGTCTCTTCGGCAGATGCACTGGAAAGCGAGGATGTGGCGAGAGGGGCAGAGGGACATGTAGGCCATTTCAAAGGAGTCGATTAGGTCTTGGGTGGCCAGGGGGACGACAGTGCCAGGCTTAGCGAGTCGCTGGGGTGGGTTCTCCTTGAGTTGGGAAGCAAAGCTGGAGAGGACCTTGATATCTTCGTACCGGGCAATGGCATCGAGAGTCTTGTCAGGCAGCAGCACGATCGAAGGATCAAACCCCAATGTTTCCTCGATGCTCATGTCGGCCTTTGCCAGCGCCAAGATTCCCAACCAGAATAAAGCAAAATTCATTGTATGTTTGCAACAAGTTTATGGCTGCCTTTTATCTTAAGTTTACAACTCTTATTCTACCGATCACTTCGCTGAATTGTTCTCTTCCGTTGTATACGCCCAGCGATGCTTTTCGAAGGGCACGAATAACTTTAATTCAACCGAAAACTAGTGATTTATTTCCTATGCAGTTGTAACCTAAAAATGACTTAATTCGCCATAATCAATAGAATATATGAAGTCGGTAAGCTTGCTGATCACGGCCAGTTTACTAACGGAGATTTAATTTTCCTTCTATTGCCGCTTTAGTTGTTCAAGCGGTAAATGAATTAGTTTATTTATCTACATCAAGTTGGCCGACAGGAGTAAAAGAGTGACGCTTGGGTTATTCCAGCAGGGGATTGATTGGTTCAGAGGAAAGGCATGTCGAATCATGGAGGGAATTCTGGCTTCACCCATTGGTATTCGGGGTCCTTATCGTAGTGCTAGTGTAACGCCGAATTACAGATTTGTGATATTTAAGAAATAATAGAGTGTGCTTTATTGCAATAGATTGGGGTTTATATAGCAGTTTCAGAAATGCATTCAATATTTGATATTTGATGACAAATTGAATTCAGCATCACACTTCGCCATTAAATTATTCGTGGTATGGTTTCAGCTGCGCGTCGTTGATTGGTTGTGCGAATCTGACGCCTTCATGATTCTCGAGGTAATAATTGTTGTTATTGCTTAGTCAATAGATGGTGAAGGGTCCTGTCCACTTGGTATTGAACTTCTCTGAATGGCTGTTTACTAAGCTATTCTTTAATTTAAAAACACGTTGTCCAATTCGGAATATAGGTAAGTAGAAGTGCTTATCTTCTTGTGTCTCTCTTGTTCTTCTAGCCTTCTCTTTGATGGCGGTCATGGCTTTGGCTCTGACTACTTGTCTGTAGTTAGTCGCATCATCTCTTTCAGGTAAGATTCTAGGTATAATAGTTGGTGGTTTCACGCTGTACATTACTTCAAATGGTGCTAGTTGTGTTGTTGCGTGTACTTTCGTTCTGTAATGCCATAATGCTACAGGTAATGCATCTTCTTATGTGCTAGGTTAGTATTTGGTGGACTTTTCCAAGGTTTGTACCAGTGTTTTGTTGAATCTTTTGGTAAGTCTGTTGCAGCGTGGATTGTATGCTGTTGAGAACCTATTTTTAATGCTAACTATTTTGGTTGGGTCTGTCATCATTTGGTTTTGGAAGTGGGGTCCTTGGTCTGTCAGTATCATTGATGGTGGGCCAAATTGTAACATAATTTCCTCATATAGGAATTTAGCCGCGGTAAGTGCTGTGTTGTCTGGGTAAGCCGCTGCTACTGGCCATCTTGAGTAATATTCTGTTGCTACTAACACGTACTTATTCCCATGTTTAGATGTTGGTAGGAGTCCCAAGAAGTTGATGCCCCAGAGGTCAAACATCTTTTCCACAATGATAGGTACAATTGGTTTTGAGTATTTGATCTTCTTACTAAACCTTTGGCAGGCTTGGCATCTTTCTACGTGCTCAATGGCCTCACTATACATCCTTGGCCACCAGTAGGATGCTTTAAGTTGTTCTACGGTGACACATTGATCAAAATGTCTGTTTCCTTTGTGTGCTTCTGTGAGTATCTTTGCCCTTTTGTTCTTAGCAGGTACTAGTTGCAGACAATCATCTGTCTTTCTAAATAAGTCATTGTTTACTAATGTGAATTTTAGGGACTTTGCTATGAATTCCTTGGCTTCATCTTTGGAATTCAATTTCAACTTTGAGGTGGCAGTGTCTACAAACTTTTGTAAGTTTGTTTTGTAGTTTGACATCTTGGTAAGTAGTGAGAACTGCCTGGGCAGACCGTTGGCTACAGTGTTATTTTTCCCTGGGACATGTTGAATATCAAAACCGTAGTTGATAAGGTCAGTGAACCAACATATTCTTCTTGAGTTTGTTCCTAGGTTGTCTGCTATGAATTGCACGGCAATGTTGTCTGTGTGTATGGTAAGTGGGTGTCCCAATATGTAATAACAGAATTTATCTAGGGCTCTGACAACTGCCAGTACTTCTTTATTGTATATGCAATAGTGGTATTCAGCATTGATGAATTTCTTTGACATATACTCTATAGGTTTGAAGGTCCCTTCTACATCTTGACACAGTACAGCTCCTATTGCATCCTTGCAAGCATCCGAGAAGATGTGAAACTTCTTGTTGAAATTGGGATAGATGAGTACACTGTCTGAGGTAATAGCCTTTTTTAGTTGATTAAACACATTGTTCTCTTCTAGTCCCCACTGGAATTCCTTGTCCTTGTGTGTTTGGTTGAACAGCAGTGCTGCAATGTTGCTGTAGTTGGGTATGAATTGATGGTAATACCCAACAACACCTAAGAATGATCTAACCTGGCTTGCATTTGTAGGTTTTGGCCACTTGCTTATTGCTTTTGTCTTGTCTGGGTCTGGGTGTTTGCCTTCTTTGTCAACAGTGTGTCAAGGAGTTTAAGTTCTTGCACTGCAAGGATTAATTTCTCTGCGTTGACACTAAGGTTGGCTTTCTTTATTATATCTAAACAGATTTTTAGATGTTCCAGATGTTCCTCAAAGGTTTTCAAATAGATGGTAATATTTTCCAAGTAGACGGTTACAAAATTGCCAATGAGGCCAGAGAACACGTTGTTCATGATCCTTTGGAATGTACGTGGTGCGCCTTTTAGTCTGAAGGGCATCCTGGTATATTTGAATTGACCCCATTTACTAACAAATGCAGTTTTAGGTTGGTCTTCTTTGCGTACCAGGATTTGGTGGAAACCACTGAAGAGATCAATATTAGAGAACCATTTGGCTCCTCCAAAGGAAGCCAGGATGTCAGAGATACAAGGTAATGGATAATTGTTGCATATAGTGACCTTGTTTAGAGGGATATAGTTGGCGCACATCCTTTGCTTGCCTCCTTTCTTAGGAATGACTACCAGAAGGGAGGCCCAAGGTGAGGAGCTAGGTTTGATTAAACCTTGTTTTAGCAATCTGTTGATTTCCTTTTTAACAAATTCTTCTTTAGATTGTGGTAGTGGATAGAACCTGGACGTGATAGGGTGCACGTTTCCTGTGTCAATTTTGTGTTTAAAGCCTGAAGCTTCTGGTAAGTCATCTGAGTCCCCCACTATGTTGGAGTCATATGGCTCTATGACTTCAACTAGTTGGGACTTTTGATTGTTTGTTAACCATTTGTTTTTACTAATATTTGTTTCAATAGGTTTGCATAGGAATTCTGTGATCTGGGGGGTGTCAAAGGTGACGTATAGTTGGACTTTCAAATTATTGTATTTGATTGTCCAATTATTGCCTACATATTGGGTGGTGATGCCCAATTTGGCCATTGTTTGTCTTCCTATCAATAGTGTATATTTGTGGTGATTGAAGATTGCAGCGTCAATCTCTATCTCTGCGCCTCCTATCCATAATTTCAGTCCTTTTGCCATGCCAAGACAGAATTTTTTGCTTCCGTCAGCCATGATGAACGTTATATCAGATGGTGCAATGGTGAAATTATGTAAGCTTTCTAGAAATTTAACCGTTATTAAATTACTATAGGCACCTCTGTCTAGGATGACGTGTGTCATGTGTCTGTTGACGGCGCCTTCTGTTCTTGGAGCTCCAGTGTCAGCCAAGAATAATTCTTCTCTCCTATGGGGTTGCAAAGCTGAGACTGCTTTGTGGGCTTTCTGACGTAGTGTTGGACTCTCTTGGAATAGATCAGCCAATGAAATTGTGATCGAGGTATCCTCAAACAGTTTGTCAATTGATATTCCCTTATTTAATTTTTCAATTTTTAGGGTGTCCACTTCCAATGGGTGTTTTGGGATTCCTGGGACTATTGGTTTGTAGTCGTCATTCATATCCAGGTTTCCTTTGTTCATTGGTAGGTTTGATTTACAATTATCCACTAATTCTTTATCCATATGAGTGTTGTTTGTGTCCATAGGTGAATTGCAATTCACTTCTGTCTACCAAGGGGTTGTTGTGTCTATCTGTGGATTTACAGCCAAACCTGCTCCCACTAATGGTGACATCTCCATTGGTGGATTGTTTGTGGCATCTACTTCAACCAATGGCAATGTCTCCATTGGTGTGTTATTTTAAACACCATCACTTTCCATGTAATCATTGTCTGTGTGAGTCCCTCTTTTTGATGCATTTGCTACCATTGATGATGTGTCAAGGGGATCATCCCCAGTGGGAAATTCAAAGGGAATTTCCAAATTGAGCTCAACACTAATGTTGGTGCAAGCTTGAGTTGTTGGGGATTCTGGCACTGTTTCAACAGTGACCAAGTTTTATCTGGGGTCTTCTTCAGCCAACAACAGGTCGTCAAAGTCAAGTTGTTCTTTGAGTAGGGCAAATGGGTTGGGGTGTTTGGGGTTCCATCTACTGTCACAGACTGCAGGTGGTGGTATGGGGAGTGAGGGTGTAGTGGGTGGCGCATGGGTGCCTTCCTTGTAGACCTCATCAATTAATTCAGTTGTGGCTTGGCTTTCTGGTGTAGTGAGGCCTTCAATATCAATTGGGAGTTCTTTGGGTGAGGGGTTTGCTTCTCTCTCATGGTATTTCAAGGGTGGGGGTTTGTAGTCTTGGTCAGGAGATGGGGCGCAAGATCTTATGTGTCTGGGTTTAATCAAAGGAGAGAGAGCAGGGCCATTGTGATCAATAATGTAATCAGAATTTGTCTTTTTATTCAAAGGAGAGACACCCTTGGGTGTAGAGAGGGGGCGTTTCTCAGTTTGATAAAACTGTTCAGACATCATTACTGCAATGGGGCGCTGCACATTGGTACAGATGCGGTGGGCACAGCTGTAGTTACTGTGGTCAGTGCCCTTGCAGATAGATCAAGGGTCAGTGCATCTTTCTGACTTATGCCCTTGTTTGTTGCAATTTTAGCAATTGTCAGTGAAAGGAGCATTGTGTTGCGCTTGTCTGTAACCAGTAACTCTGAAAGGGTGTTCATGGGCAAGGTAGATGGCTTCAAAGCGGTTTTGCATCTCTTTGATCTTGGCCTCAAGTGTTTCTACCAAGGATGGTCACTTTTTCTTTGCTTCCACTGCAAAGGGGTTCCATTTTGACGTAGCCTTGACATCTTCATCTTCCTCTCTCTCTACGTAAATTGCGTAGTTCTTGCGCACCAGGTTGTATGCTTCCTTCAATGTTGAGGGGTTGGCTTTACGGATAAGCCCTGCATATGCTGGTGTAAGAGCCTTCTCAAAAGTAGGTATACCCATCAAGCTGTGGAAGTTGTTGATGATGAGCTTGCACTCAGTACCCAAGAACCCTTTTGTTTGTTGCGCAAGTACCTTGTTAGCGTACTCTTGGAACTTAACAATAAAAGGTTGGAGGGCTGAGAACTGGCCAATCTTGATTTGACTCAAGAGGTGTCAAGGGTCAGGTTTGTGGCTGATGAATTGCTTCTTGGCTTCCACCTTCCATTCCTCCAAAGTTTCAAAGAGCATATCTTGATGCCAGATGTGGGCATCATTGCAAAGCTTGGAACCAACTTCTTTGAGTCTGGCTGCATCCAAAAGGCTAAAGCTGTCACAATAGTCCTCAAAGGAATAAAGCCAAGCTCTAAACCCTTTGCCACTAAATGTGCCAACATTCTGTGAAGCCCAGAACTTGAAAGCAGCTTTGGAGTTGCAGGTTGTAACCACAGTAGTAGGTGACAAACCAGGTGGGGCGGCAGAGGGGCAGGATGGAGTAGAAATTTCTACTTTCAACAACAATCAATCAATCAATCAATCAATCAATCAACAACAAGGATTCATAAGTAAGGTGTGACCTCCAATTTTCTGTAATGCCAAATTATAGATTTGTGATATTTAAGAAATAATAGAGTGTGCTTTATTTCAATAGATTGGGGTTTATATAGCAGTTTCAGAAATGCATTCAATATTTTGATATTTGATGACAAATTGAATTCAGCATCACACTAGTGAAATGTCCCAAGGACTTTTTTAAGGCATCAGAAGAGGCATAGCAGCATCAATAGGGTGATCCAGTTGTGGATAGACTTTGTAAATGTGTACCAAGCAGAAATTATTTGTCAGTTGGGGAAGGTAAGACACGCCATCTCAAAAACGGCACTTCAATTTATGCCATCTCAAATTTAATTTGAGATGGCGCTTTTTATCTTTGTGATTTTGAATTACAAAAAATAAAATAAAATAAACAATAAAATAGTTAAAACTTACATATACCTTTATAATGCGGCATCTCAAATTTACGTCATCTCAATTCTGTCACTTCAAGTCAGATTAATTAAATCTTATTTTGCTAATTTTATTTACATATGAAATCACTTAGTGTGGGGTGTGTTTACGCCATATCAACTTTACATCATCTCAAATCACACTATTTATCTTTAACTAAAATAAGCTTATACCCAAAATAAAATAAAGCCTGTTGTATAGTGCCAGAAGATGTTTCTATAGTATTAATGTAAGACACTTATAATAGGAACAAACTAAAAAGACACCACTATGATAGTCCTTATAGTGATTGTCATTGCTGGGTAAAAAACCAGTTTTTTTATATGTAATTTATAACTTTATTATACATGAATACATTGATAAGGGTTCTCTTAATAAAATATTTTTATAGTGATTTTAATATGGAAGGGGGTGATTACACCATTTATAATTTACGTCACTTCAAATTCCACTGAGTTTAATATCACCCAATTGATTTGATGCACACAATGGATATGGGAAAATAAGGAGAAATTACCTATGACGCCAAGCTACACTATATTGATTCCATCACTGCAATTCTTGCTTTTCACTTTTCAAAAAGTACATATTCACGTCTAAAATCAATTAAGCAAAAAATGTAAGAAAACATATGAAAATTTGCAAATATATATTTTTTGGCCTCCTCTAAACAACTGAATACTTTTTAACCCCAGTTGTATAAGCTAGTTTTAAAAATATTCAAGCTTTACTTTTTGGCCCAGCTGAGGTAGCTCCACTGGAGATTTGTTAATTTAATATAAAAAATGGTCAAAAACACTGTTTTTGAGCTACAGCACCTCAATTACGTCACTTCAAAAACGCCATTTTGACTGCAAGTTTTCAGTCAAACCTCAAAGTTTTGCACACTTGAGTTGCTAATAAAAATATTTTTACAAAATATAAAACATTGAAATTTTGATATTATATATTTTAAGACTTTCTCTACAATTCTATGTAAAAAATCACTACTTTTATATAGAAAACATTATCATTTTTCTCTATAAAAACAACCCCCAAATTTCCCATATTTTGATACTAATTCACTGTTATATGCCTACTAAGTCTACCACCAAAGCTGCGCCCGAGGCCTCTAAGTCCAAGGTCACTCCTCCCAAGGCCAAGAAGGCCAAAACTACCCCTAAAAAGCAGCCTGATAAGGGTAAAGCTCTCCCCAAGACACCCACACCTTCTCCTGAACCTGAGAAAACTGTGACAGGAATTGTGGGATAGTAAGAAGCTGTCTCTAAGTGGTGGGGAATTACCACCCAAATCCACATAAAGTTAATGATTAACCACCAACACAGCTTTAGATACTGTTTTGTAAAATTTCCAAAGGAGATACTAGGATTAAGTAAAATAATTAATCCTAACCAGAGTAGCCCAAGATAAATAGCCTGAGAAAGCATCAGAGTATTCTCAGAATAAAATTCAGGACATTGAGATTCAACAAGATTTTCAGCTTCAAAGACGGGAGGAACAACTCTGAGATTGGTAGGCATTGATTTAAAATTGGGAAGTGTTGACAACAAAGTGCCAACAGCCAGGCCCCATCTGCCAATAATGATCTGACTTAGAATCAGATTGTAGGGGATGTAACGCAACAACCCAACTACTGGATACATTCTTAAAATAAAGTTAGACCAAGAGATATGTGATTTTTATTGAGTAAATTTTGGGAGGACTCAACTTTTAAGAGTTTAAACAATGAAAATTATTCAATATATATTGAAAATTGACTAAGCAATACCTCCTGGATCCTGGGCTCCTATTCCTTCTACATTATCAAGTGAGTATTTAGTCCAGATTTCAAAGAATCCTTGAGTGATCAACTTCTGATGACCATGCTGATCAATAAGCTCATATTAGATGACCCTTAAATTATGCCAATTTATCAACGTCAACTTACGGGGGGGGGGAATTAGATTTGACCAGCAAACTGAGGCAGCTGTAACCCATTTTCAATCAACTATTTGATTCAAGTCCATTAAACAAGTCAGTTTTATTAAAGATTTTCTGGCTTTCTGAGATTTCCTACTTGGACAAATAATCCCTGGCATTATGGAACTTACTGTGACATTACCCTCTGCTTTAGCCCGGGACACAATACCACCATCCAGAAGATGAGACAGGGAGAAGTTTTTGTGGGCAGGGGAGAGTTTTATTGTGGCTAAGTGAGCTCAGGGTGGTCAATAGTGGCCAGGTTATGCTCATAGAACTCTTGAATAAGGTCTGGGGAATTGGAACAATCATAGTGGAGAACCCACAAGTTTTCAGAATCCAGATAATCCTTCCATAACACCAAATATTCCAATTGGCGTCAACTCTTACAGGAAGCCAGAATACGATTTAGCTCATACTCAGGTTCTCCTTCCACAAGAATGGGTAGGGAAGAAGGAGTCTCAGTACCCTTAAATGGAGTAAGAAGGCATTCATGGAAGGTGAGGAAAATCTTGAAAGCCAGGGGTAAATCTAACCAATACGCAGAGGGACCAATTTGACGTTCAACCTTGAAGGGGCCAACTTGCTTGGGACCTAATTTGTGGCAGGGGACCTTCAGTTTCATATTGTGAGCATCCACCATGAATAGATCATATGGCCTGTAAGTTGGACTTTCCTGGCGCTTGCAATCTGTGTATTCCTTGTAAGTTGTCATAGCAGAAGCAAGAGTAACCTGAAGCTCCTGATGAACCTGCTTCAATGCAGCGGCTTGATCAGTTGCAGCTTCTATGTTACTAATCAAGCGGGGTCCTATGTTGGATGAAGGATTGTAACCTACATTGGCATAGAATGGTGAAAACTGAGTTGACGTGTGAGGGGCGTTATTATATGTGAGCTCTGCCATGGGTAGTTTATCACATCAGTCATCTTGTCTCACATTTGTGTAGCAGCGTAGGTAGACCTCCAAACTTTGGTTTAACCTCTCCATTTGTCCATCAGATTGGGGGTGTAAAGCTGTGGAACGGCACAATTTAATACCCAGGATCCCATTAAAAGCTTCCCATAACTGAACAATGAATTGGGGCCTGCGGTCACTCACAATCTCAATTGGGATGTCATGCAAGGAGAAGATTCTATTAAAAAACAACCTAGCTATTTCCACCAAAGTAAATGTGGTTGAGCAGGGAACAAAGTGTGTCATTTTTGTAAAGCAATCAACCACCACCATGATTGCATTAAGCCTGTTAGAATTTGGAAATTCCCTGATGAAGTCTACTGATACCAACGCCCAGGGCCTTGCAGCTGGTTGTAAAGGAACCAAAAAACCAGCTGTCTTGATCTGCTTGCCTTGGACCAAACACATACCAAGCAGTCTCAAACGTAAGCCGCCACCTGCACCGTCAAACCTTTCCAAGAAAACTGTCAGAAAATTAGCTCCACCGTTTTGTTTTTCCCTGGGTGGCCTGCCATGGGACAGGTGTGATGGGCCTCCATGATTTCATCCCAAATAGTTCCCTCTGGGACCCACAAGCAACCTTGATGATATAGATTTGGTCCTATCTTGTGATAACACTGCAGCTGGCCAACCAGATGTGCACAAGATAGTTCCAGTAACCTATCATAACCTTTGGACAGAGGCTGCAGAAAAAAACTTTGGAATATAGGTCTAAGTCTGCGCCCTTGGTTAAGGACATAGTAGCAAGCGTAGCAGGTAGAGTTAACACAAAAGGAACCACAGCCTTGTCTTGAATCATTGTGTGCGTGTTAAACTTGACGTCCATATCAGCATCCCAGAGATGGGAGGGATTTCTACTCAACACATCTACCAGGTGATTATCAGATCCCTTAATGAACTTGTAGCGGACTTGTATCTTATCAGTTCACCATGCCATCTGGATTGCTGACCTGACAAAACCCTGGGTTGTTGGTAATACAGAAGAGCTTTATGGTTGGTTCTTACTACAAATAGATGATGCTCCAACATGAGATGGTGATGCCAATGCCTTAAAGATTCCACAACTGCCAATAGTTCCTTATCATAAATCATGTAATTGCGTTCCTGAGCCTCCATCTTTTGGGAGAAATACCCTACAGGTCTCTCAATCCTATCACAGCGGTCTGTAACATCACAACAGCCACAGCATATTTAGAGGCATCTCTGGAAACCACAAAAGTCAGCTCAGGATCCACATGTCTTAACACTGGGGAGTATAACAAAAGAGCCTTGACTGCTGCAAACGCTTCTGCATACTCCAGCGTCCAGACCAAGGTTGTCTTCCCGCTAGCTGAATACAAAGGGGCGGCCACTTCAGAAAAGTAGAGGGTGAATTTCTTCAAGAACGTACAGGTACCTAAGAAACTATGAAGTTGGGATACTGTCACAGGCTTAGCATACTCTCAAACTGATGCTTCCTTGTCAGGGGCAATAGTGTGGCCATCCTCAAAGATAATATTACCCAGAAAGGTAACCTTACGTTTAAAGAATTCACACTTAATCCTTTTAATGATCAAGTTTTCCTGGATAATGCGCTTTACAACTGCTGACAGGTGGGCCTTATGCAACTCCTCATTCATAGAGAACACCAGAATGTTGTCCATGTACGCAATGGCACATACACCCAGGAAACCCCCCAAGACCGACTCAATTAACTGCTGAAAGCAAGCCAGAGCATTCTTCAATCTAAAAGGCATTACACAGAACTGGAAGATACCCTTCTTAATTCTGAATGCTGTCAACCATTTCATTCCTTCTGCAATCCTAATCTGGTTGAAAACGTTCAACAGATCAAGCTTTGAGAACACCTTTGTCTTCTAAAACACATCAAGAAATTTGTGCCTCAAGAGGTAAGGGAAAGGGTTCCGGAATTGTAATGTTATTTGAATTCCCATAATCAACACAAGGTCAAAGAAACATCACATTTTTGAACAAACAATAATGAAGAGCAGATTAATGAAGCCTTCTTAAAGATGTATCCTTTTGCTAACATTTCCTGAGTCCACTCCTCCAAACATGCATCCTCCTTTAAGGTCAAAGGGTAAATAGGAGACACAATACAAATCAGATCAATGGTAACCTTAAAGTCAAAGTTGAACTGAGTGTGCTTGGGAAGGGCCTTGCCCCTAGTGGCGTCAAATGTTGCAGAACAGGGTTGAGGGCATGCTGGTAGATTCAAACTCACAGGTGTGGGAATGGGAACCAACTGGATTTTCTGGGAATACTGCTCTAATTCAGACATACCCAATAACAGATATGAATGGTTATGCCTGAAAATGATCTACTCACAGATCATTTTCTTTTAGCAAGGTCAATACATTATGATCCCACCACCAGCCTACTCCTAAGATAATAGGGTACATAAGAGTAGAGCATATGGAGAACCTTACAGTAAAAGATTAACCTGCAACTACAAAGGTCACTGGCTTCTTGAGCTGGAAAGAGGGGAATGTTTGACAGTTCCCACCCCTAACCAGCATTCCAGGATAATACTTGAGTTGGAGCAGATCTGCAGTCTCAACACTCATGAAGTTCTTGGAAGCACTGGTATCCAACAGAATTGCTGGCCAATAGATAGTTTGACCGTTATTTATACTACAATAAAATAATAAGTAGCCTGCAGTAGATTTATTTGCTGTGAATGTTGCAGCCTCAGCAGGATCTTGCTTCTCTTTGGTGGTACAGACAGCAGCTAAGGAGGCTGGGCGCTCCTGAAAATAACGCTTGATCATTTCTTGGACAGCATCAGGAAGGATGGGACAATCACAATCAATAGGAACAAGAGGCAACTCCTCAATCTCAACCACAAAAGACTTTGCAGGTACAACATGCTGAAGCATAGCCAATGAACTCTCAGGGATAGCTACATCCGGCGCTTTGTTTACCTCAGCAGGTTTGTTCAAGTATCTAATTGTGACTGAGAAGACACACAGGGAGAATGATCTTAACTCTGGCTAGATGAAACCACTGCAGAAAACTTACCCAAAAACCAGGAACATGCGGCAGGTTTGGCTTCAATTTCCATGGCACCTTGTTTGAAAGTCAACAGATTTGAGACCAGAGAAAGAATTTGGCTTACCAGGGCCTCAGTTGTGGTTAACGGGGAATCACAAACTGCCAAATCCTGGGCAGTCTGGTCAACTGCTAATCAAAAATGCAGAGATTTTATTCACCTTGGGAACATTGATAGTATGGCAGTAGGCTAGAAACTGAGGAAGGAATACCAAGAGCAGAGTAGTACCATGTTGGATGACGTATAAATTACAATATACTTTGAGCTCCTCAATAGATACACACAATTTTTTAACAAAATGTACAGAGATGCACTTTCAGTCAAAACATGTGGATTGCGCTCCACCAAGACAACAACCATTCACAAGCATCCTCTGAAACCTTTGTCATCACATGGTAAACTTGGGATTTGTGACTAAGGCTTGAACTGGAATAGAATGATAAAGCTGACAAAACTTCACTGTTGTGTTCTGAGGCGCGGCACAGACACACAACAGGGAATCCTAAACTTAGGATTGTATTTGTTCTAAGTCTTGGTTAAATGGCAGGGAAGGCTATGTGATTACCTTGTGGCCCTGGATGAATAATCTCTACTAGTTGTGGCTAGAGAGAGGCGCCAAAGCACTGGAAGACACAAAGACAAAAATTAAATAGAACTTAATTTTTATTGGTGAATATGAAAAGGAATATATGGTGGTTTGCAATACCACAAAACAATACCAGGACAGTAGGATCACTTGCCACAAGCATGAGTGGGGCAAGTGAGTTGCGCAGAGTCAAGAAACCAAACAATTGTATTTCCCAATTCAGCTATAGACTCATTTCAAGAGGCAAAATTGAAAGAGAGAGATTTGTCCTCAAAATGGCCCACTAAAGGCAAAATCAAAACATGTTGAATAGCAGCATTCACAACATTGCCCTTCTAGATTGGCCTTAGGGGGGTGATACTTGCAGAGGAACTTAGAATGTAGTCAGGCAAACAGACAGCCACTAGAGAGGAGTTTTATGGTGTACTCAGACCCTCGCTTGAAGGTTACCTCCAGAGGGCCAACCCACAGCATGTCCAGGTTATGCACATGTCCTCTCACTCTATGCTGGTAGTAAAGGACATGGTCACCAATATCAAACTCAGGCAAGAGGGAGCGTCCAGCATTATTGGGAGAGAGCTCAAGCATCTTAGTCTTATATGCAGAGGTGTAAGCAGTGGCCTGTATATCAATTATGCGGTTGACTAGATCTTTGATATGGTTTTCAGGATTCATGGCCTTATTAGAGGAGAGTAGGGGCCCCCCAATAGCAACGGAGTAGTAGCCTCACGCCCATACAGCATAACAAAAGGGGAATACCTGGTGACACAATGTTTGCTAAGGCAATACACAAAGAGAGCAGCAGGTAAGTATAGATCCCAATTTTCAGCATCAGAGTAGGTGAGCTTCCTCATGATAGAAACCAGTGTTGAATTTGTAAGCTCAACTGCCCCAGTTGTAGAGGGGTTGTAGGGGGTAGAGAAGAACTGGTGAGACCCCAAGTCCTCAACAACAGAGGTTACCAACTTAGCGTTGAAATTAGTACCATTGTCAGATAGCAACACTTGAGGGCAGCCATGGCGGTAGAAAACATCTTGTAACAGGAAGGCAGCAGTTGTCTTAGAAGTGATTTCCTTAGTAGGTCAAGCTTCTACCCACTTGCTATAGTGATAGACAGCAATTAGGATGAAGCAGCAACCAGAGCAAAAGTGGGGGAGAGGTCCCACAGTGTCAATGCTGACAGTGTGAAAGGCATGTTAATGGGGAACTAATTTGAACTTGTGGGAGGCAGCTTGCGGTCTCTGGAGCTGGAAGTTATGGCAACTAGCTATGACTTCTGGAATCAGCAGGCAAAGGTTTCCCAGAAGTAATTCTTCTGGAGCCAGTCAAAAGTCTTGGCAATGCTCCCATACCTGGTCTACTTACAAGCTTGTAGCACCAACAAAAGGCAAATACTAGGTTGTCCATAAGGCAGGTATTGATCCTGTACTTTTTTG